>CM071789.1:29516305-29741503 GCA_036559045.1 Platycarya longipes | reverse complement strand
CTGAATACTATATCCAGACTCATAGCACATATCTCATAACACAGCTTGAAAATATTAGGACATACAACATACGGGACCATTTCATGCAAACGATATTCCATTTTAAAGCATATAAGACTTCCAAAGTGTTCATTTTCATCTATTCATCTTATAAACTCATGCGTCCACTTAAATTTGCAACCAAACAAATATGCAAAAACTACTATATAGGGCAAAAACCAAAACTACTAGGGTTATCATCATGCTTCTATTAATTTAAACACCACAACTCATTCCATGATTTGTTTCTTCATCAAAACCGACTACATAATATAATCAACAAACAACCCTTAATACATATAGGCCAAAATATTCATCTCATGGCATAGCAACCTTCATTGCAATATCCAATAACGATTGTAAGCATAACACATAAGCTCTAGAGTTGTAGGCATAAGCCCCAGGGTTTTATTAGGGGTTATAAAAACACATGCCTTTTCATTTTTCTAGTAATTATGAACATGAATAGTATTTTTTCACAGAAAATCTTGTTTTTCTACTCGTTCTTGAATGAACTAAGAACTTATCAAAGACAAACCCTTTGTGGTATTCTCTCCGCATCTTGAAATAAGTTTTCAACTCGTCTAGATCATCTTAACGTAAGTCTTTGCTTTCTAAGGTAGATTTCAATTTGTTCGTGGGTTCAAAGGATTTTCAAGAACCTAGATTATGGAGAGAACACTACAAAGGGTTTGTCTTTAATAAGTTCTTAATTTATTCAAGAACAACTAGTGAAAACAAGAATTTTCTATGAAAAAATACTATTCACGTTCATAATTAAATAAAATGAAGAAGCATGTGTTCTTATAGCCTCCCTCCTAAAATGAAAACCCTAGGGCCTTATAAGGCCTACATCACTTAAAAACATGGATTGAACACTTTTAAACCCAAAACTCCTATACCATACTCCTTATAACTAATAAAAAGAAGACCAATTAATAAATTAAATAGACCTAAATGCCTACAACCATAGAAATTATAAAAATAGGCTAACACGCTTATACTTATTGAAAGAAAAGTCTTTACTTAACCACTAGGCTATGCGGGTACTCTATAACTTGTATCACATGGATTAAACTTGGATCTTCTTTTTTCAAGCTCACCTTGAATGTTAGGGTCTTACTAGATGAAATTGCAAACTTGACCTAAGTGGATTGCACAAGTCTGTGCATTGCTTCTTGATATTCTTAGCTTTTGACCTTGTGATTGGCCCATCTGTAACTCGTAAGGGATATTTAAAACTTGGCCCACCATGGTGCCCCATTGTCGTGACCTTGAAATGGGACCATTTCGATGACTGGATCTAGGGTTTTGGTGGATTTATCTAAGCTATACGAGGGTGGCCAACATGATGGGAGTTCATGGGTGGCAGTGGAAGAGTCGTTCGTGGATCTATCTAAGCTATGCGAGGGTGGCCAATATGATATTTTCTTCCATTAGTTAAGTCTAGACATTTCTAATCCTTTTGTTGTGCTGAGTATCCAATCAAAATGCATTTTTTACTTTTGAGACAGTCCAAATGCTCGCATATTACTAGATCTTGGTATAGTTTTATGGAGGATATAGAATGAAGAAAATTGTTTAACACCTTAGATGGAAGTCCGTCTATTAAATTAACTGCTATGAGAAATGAATCTGCCCAAAATGAGTTTGGTAAATGTGATTGTGCTAGAAGTGTCAAACCCATTTATCTGATGTGCTTATGTTTTCTTTCGCCTATTTGGTTTTGTTTTGCAAGAAAAGTAATTCTCAACAAGTGTTTGGAATTTAATGAAAACTAAGAAAAGTCCAATTTAGTTACCATAGGATATAGCCATGTGAAACGTGAGAAATCATCCACAAATAGAACATAATATCAAAAACCAGCCAATGAATTTATTGGAGAAACCCACACATTAGAGTGAACTAAATCCAATGAGATTGTCTGGTAGACAATTCATATGGGAATTGTTTACCTTTTCCTAGAGGACATGATTCACATAATCACTACAAGAAATCAGACTTTTTGCATCAATTTGTTTGATTGCAAAAAGTGGTAAAAATTGATGGGTTTGCTCTAAAGCGTCAATTTCCTGGGTGATAGTGGTTGGATGCCACTGTTTGCTTATTTCTACCCTTCAGTGTGTCTACTCGCATAAACTTGTGCAAATTGGTTCACTTTTTTTGGCGAATATTACTCATTGCAAATAGCTAATAACTCGCTGAAAAAAGACATGCCAAATCGTGTGCCGTAGATGTAATTGGCCTTAATCGGTGCCTATTTGTCGCCGCAAATAGTTTTAAACCATTTCGACTCTTAGTAAGAGCTTCGACGCTTTGCTATTTGCTGTGATTTAATTTCATCGCAAATAGTATCTAGTCGCCGCAAATATGAATATAAATTTTGATGCTAAAGTACTTACTGGAACCCATTGCTTTTACTTGAAACCTGCGAAATCAAACTGCCGCGCTTTTGTCGCAAATAATTACTATTCCACTGCATTTGGCACTTTTGTTAGGCATGGTACATCGATGTAAACACCCAAATGTGTTTGATGCAAATACCTAGATGTGTCCGATGCATATACACATTTGTGTTTGCCGCATGTTAATATTACATTTCGCTGCAAATGGCCTAAGGCAACGTTTTATCTAGCAACTATCATTTATATAAATGTTTTATCTAGCTATATAATTCACCATTTTATCTCATCTACCCTGGGCCTTATCTTTGATATCATAATTATTATATTAAGTAGTTAATATATTAACTACTACTAACAAAAAAAAATGCAATTTATTAACTACTGATATATTTATAATTAATATATATACAGATTAATTCATTTTAAGGCAGTAAATAAAAACTTTGCTGACAAGGTTGTACCCTTCTAAATTTTGGCAAGTACTTGGGATTTGCCATACATCATATGGTTTAACAATTCTAATATCCCAAAAGAACTTCATAATAGTAATAACCAAAAGCATTAGATACATAAGATGTTTTTTCTCCCAAAACAGCGGGAACCACAAAATACAATAATTATAATTAAGCAACATCAGCTAGGTGTTGACCCCAGGACTCTTAATTTAGAAGAAGGCTCGTATTTAACCTCCTTCATAACATGACCAAAAAGGAACTGGGCCAGTCCTACTTACCCACCAAGTAGAAGACTCGTCCCTGCTTCCGAAGTATACACGCGATCCATGAATATAGACCTATTGGATCCCAAAGAGAGGCAACACCCGATGCATTGGGGTCCGGCGGGCTCATGGAGCACCTTCTACCGTATGTCTTCTATAAACTGGCTGTACAAGATAGGGGTTACTGAATTAAAAGGTGGGGAGGTCACCAGACCATCAGGGGTCTAGGGAGTCTCCCCGGTCATCACTATCATCGATGCCATCGTTTCCTGCAATTACTTCTATCGTCCCCTAACAAGGAACGATAGTGGAAATATAAAGTGGTGAGATTTCAAGAAATCTCAGTAATTACACAGTCATATTGCCCAAGGCATTAACAAGTATACAAGAAAGCGAATAACAAACAAACATACGTCAAGCATATGTAACCAATGACTTTGCAGATGCAAATGCTCATGCAGAGTTACAAAACTTGGCTTTCTTTTAATCTTATTTCTTATACTTTCTTTTCACCAAAAGGGTTTTAACACAAAAACTTCATTATTCAGACTCATACTTGAAAACCCTTCTTCACAAAACTTTCGTTTTCTTTTATTCTTATCTTAGACGCCATTTACAGATCAGATAGACTCAGATACAAATATAGATCATATTTAAGGCTCGAAAGTCGCTCTTGTTCTGACTTCGGAGTGGACACCTCACGGTTCCCCTATGCGCCGTGTGTTCCTCACTAGTTACCGTAGCACCCGGCGACCGTATTAAACCTAAGTGGCTACGTTATGCGTTTCCGGTCTTCATCACTCGGTGATTGATCACTCACCGAGTGACTACATTTTTTTCAAATACAGATACCGATAAGGCAAAAGCCAACACCAACTAGAGGCACCCACTAGCATTAGGTGCGACCATGCTTCAGAATCCTTAAGGGAGCCATACATGGTCCACCGACAATTTTTTATCGACCCAGGGGTTTTCACTCGACTCTAATCACTCTTTAGTGAATAGGAAGTTTTACTGGACACTACCCCATCCCAGCCTTTGGAGTTCTTATCAAAATTTTATTTCTTTTCTTCTTCTTTTGAAAACATGTTTGACTCAAAACATAATTTTCATGCTTCATGTATGGGACATGCAAACTCTTAATGCTTAGCATGCGGAATGTGAGACAAGTTCAAGTGTGCCGAGTGTTATGCTCATTGACAAGTCAATCACCACCTGATTCAAATCATTTCTCATATGAAAGTACACAAATAGGGTTAATAAACCAAAAGGGGTGCTCGGCCTTCCCCACTAGGGTTGGGTCGAGATCCTCCATGGCCATCTTCTAAGATTTTCCTCTTCCATTCCCTTCTACACACTCTTCAAGTCTTATTAAAATTTCTAAAATATTTTTATTAATAACTAATAGGGTTGAACCGAATCCTATGGGCCACTAAATTAACCTTTTAATCACCTTACTTCAACCCTAAATAGCAACTTCATTATATGCATGCACACCGAACCCTATGGCATTAGTCTCTCTTTGTTTCCATATTCTTCAAACTTTTCAAGTACTTAAGAATAAATCCTTCCATAAAAGAATACTTTTTCTATCACTTAAACATATTAATCTTAGAACCCTAAACTCGAAATCCTTATGTAATCTCAACAAGTTTTCTGTTTTTAATCTAAACCTTACTTTAGCATACATGCATTTGTCTCATGTAATATCTAATCATACTTACATTGACATAGTTAACAAAGTGATGAAATCCACCAATAATATAATATAATCATTGAGTCTATTTAGCTCATCCACCAAACATGGAATCTCTTTAACTAAATATGCAAAGCACTTCTCCAATTAAACGAGCCTAACAACAACATCATAAATTTCATCTTCACCAAGCATGCATCTTTTCATCTCATATTGAACCATTTGCACAAGTTGTCTAAGTCCTCTAACATATTAATAATCAAAACCTAAAATGATCATAAGGGTTAAGCATGAATTTCTAACCAAATAATCATAGCATTTCTATCAAGAGAACCAAATCTGGTAGCATGTTCAATCAACCAACAAACAATACATATACATTCACTCAAATATATACATGGAAATGCCAAAGAGAAAATCAAGTGCACTTACAATACTCCAAGTAGCAAAATAGCTCTGCAAATATATAAAAATACACTATCAAAATAGTTTATAAACATATGGTTGAAGAGAAAATCTCAAAAACATAAATCTTAGTGTTTGCATGTGATGTAACCTAGGTTTTTATGCTTGGAATGGCTTAGGATTTTTACTTACCTCTTCAAAAGTGTTGCCACTCAAGAAGGCTTGTTCTAGCTCCTCTAGACTTAGAGTATTTTGAGTTTTAGAAGGTAGAAGGAAGCAAAATAAAGTGGAGGTAGAGTGGAAGGGAGAGTTGCAGAAAGGTGTAGGTGTGTGTGCTTGTGAACAAGTGAAGCAAACAAAGGAAGTGGAAGCAACATTTAAGGCCATTCAGCCATGAGGGTGTTTAGGTGCCTTAGGCACTCATTTCCCTAGGCTTTGGAGTGACACTTGATGGGTTGAAAGACTTTTGGATTAACTTCTATCAATAGAGTACAATCATGCCTATTTCTAGCTCACACTTAGGTCGATCTCTTATTCCTTTTCCATCCATGGCCGGCTTATGCTATGGGCTTCAAGCCCTTCATTTCCTTTCACACACTCACCAATCACTTCACAAGTCACTCCACAATATTTCAAGATCATCTTTTTGAAAAAATGGACATGAAATATTCGGTTAGCCCGTCTCTAGTCTCATCTGAAACCTCCTCTCTTCTTCCATGGTTTTCTCTCCTCTCAAGCAACTATCAATCAACTTATCAAATCACCATTCCATCCTACACTCTTACACACATGTCCCTTACACTCTTACACAATCTCATATGTCCAAATCACTTAGATTTGGAAACAATTGAAAAAGCCACAAAAGGAGATAGTCGGCTACTCCCTTACTTGTATCCATTGTTTTCCTTTCATCTACTTTTCATCTCTCCAATGATGCCACACATTCTCAATCACTTGTCAACCTCTTGTCAAATCCCTTTTACAAGATCTTTCACTTTTCCTATATCTAGATTTGGAAAACATCACATAGGAAACACAAATTGGAGGGGGGGGGGGGGTTCGGCTATAGCCTCCACCTAAATCTCTCATTCTCCCTCATTTCTAATTCCATCAAATCTTGCAAAGGTCATTCACCTAGATATGGTAGGATCCTATGAAGACCAATTTGGAAGACTTCTCCTTCCCCTACACGCCTCCCTAGTTGGCCAATAATGAGAAATCTCATCTTGGATTTTCACACTTCTTCTTCCTAGAAACAACTAGTCAACTCTTCAACTACTAATATTTTCTTTCTCATACCTACTAGTCTTTGTAAACTTACTAAAACTCTCCTAGAGTGACATGTGTCTCCATTCATGGGCTTGGTTGACTAGTGGATCCAACTTATGGGCCTTTGGGCTTACATACCACACTTTGGGGCCAATACTCTAGTTCATACTCCCAAATCTCATTTCTAAGTCCAAGCCTTCATCCTTACCAACTTAAATCACTAATATTATTATTAAAATAATTAATTAAATAAAATAATAGGGAACAAAAATCTTGGGTCGTCATAGAGATTGTGACGATGAAGCATCGGATGAATGAATAGATGAGGTGGGGGGGAAGAAGAAAATGAGAGAGAGAGGGGGGTGTAGAGGTAGATCAACTAGGGAAGAAGTATTTTATATCCTCTAAAGTTCATACCACAATAGATGTGGTGTATGGTCTACATGGCTTGTTTTGATTTGACTCTACTATATAGAGAAAACGGATGGGACACTTGCCTAAAGTTATTCTCGTTGGGGAGCAAGGTGTTAAAACTTTAGAGAAGCCTTTGCAGTTCTTCGGAAATACAAAATGAATCTCAACTTGGAAAAGTGTACCTTTAGAGAAGGGTCAAGAAGTTTCCTCTACTTCATGGTCTCGAAAAGAGGTAATGAGGCCAATCCAAAGAAGATCCTAGCCATAGTCAACATGAAATATCCTCAAACCATCAACGAAGTGCAAAGACTGACCGGATGGATCATGACACTAAAGAGATTTGTTTCCAAATCTACCGACAAATGCTTGCCCTCTTTTCAAGTGTAGCAGAAAAGTCCATGAGTGAAATGAAGAGTGCGAAGAAGCATTCACTCAGGTCAAGGAGTACTTGTCTAAGTCGCCTCTTCAAAAGCCAAACTGTGATATCTTATATAATATGGATAAAGGTAAGTGGTGTATGGGATCCCACATTGCTTTGGAATGAGAAATTTTTACTCTTTATGAGATTCCAAATGGGCTTCAGTTGTATTATTGATTAGTCATTTTGGAGTATAGGCCATGTGGTTTGGACCTTCCATTGGGACTTTATAAATGGTATTAGAGTGCATTACATGCAGAAATATGGGATTTGAGCCATGTCACCTACGATAGATTGGCTCGACAGGAATGTCAGGAACTTAAAGCGGGAGATTATTATACTTCATATTATAAGGATAAGGATAGATAGCGTATGAGATCCTACATTGCTTGAAAATTGAAAGTTCTTGCTCTTTATAAAGTTCTAACGAGACTCTAACTGTATTATTGATTAATCATTTTGGAATATAGGTCATCTAATTTGAGCCTTCCATTGGGGTGTTATACAAACCATGTAGGGAGAGCTTTTATACCTATACTTATCCGTCACAACGGTGGTCATGCGGGCAACATTTGTATGCGAAGAGGACAAGAAACAGAGACCGGTTTACTATAGCAGTTAGGCATTAAGAGGAGCAAAAATTAGATACCCACTAAGGGAGAATCTAGAATTTGTATTAGTAATGGTTGTTTGTCAACTAAGATCCTACTTTCGAGCGCATTCAAAAAGGGTTCTGATAGAAGCCCCAATCAAAAAAGGTCTTGCAATGCCCAAACACATCAGTGCGCCTAGTGAATTGGTTGATTGAACTCAGCAAATTCAACATTGACTATTTTCTTGAGCCACCCTAAAGGGGCAATTGACGAACTTCATCTTAGCGTTGATAAATCCACTCAAAGATGTGGTCACCTCTCCTGCCGATAGTAATTGGCATGTCTACATTGACAGCTCATCCTGCTGATTTGGCGAGGTTGTGGGAGTACACATAATATCAAAAATTGGCGGGGAAACTTACTAGTTAATAAGGCTTGAGTTAAAAACCACTAACAATGAAGCAAAATATGAAGCATTACTGGCAATACTTGCTGTGATGAAAACCCTAAGTGCGGCGAATGTAGAGGCAAGTGGACTCCTAAGTGGTAGTGAACTAAGTAAAGGGTGAGTATATGGCGAAGGGCGAAAAACTTTAGCTCTATTCAACAAGTGTGGAAAGAACGTGATTGTTTTTGAGGTTTTATGATTGAGCAGATTCAACAAAAGCAAAATTAGAAGACAAACTGTTTAGCTTATGCCCCAACAAGCATGGATGACACAACACTACTATGGGTTGTGGTCTCCAAGACATTAGGGACTCTCGTCATTGAGCTCGAGATCTTAGAAGTGGGGGAAGGTATACCCAAATGGGCATATAGAATAACCCAACTCTTAACTACTGGGGAATTGTTGAGTGAAGAGGAAGAAGCAAAAAAGATAAAGAATAAGGCAAATTGATTCATCCTTCTAGAAGAAAAGCTATACAAACGAGGTTTCTCCTATCCCTTCCTAAGGTGTATCTCCTAAGATGAAGCTTATTATGTTATGATGGATTGATGAAGGAAGATGTGAAAACCACTTAGATAAAATAACATTGGCGGTAATAGTAATGAAAGCAAGTTACTATTGGCCACGAGCCCTGAAGGATGTTGAGTAATTTGTCAATAAATGTGCAAAGTGCCAAATGCATGCCCCAATTCCACATTGTCCTCCTAAAGAGTTAACACCAATTACTTACCTGTGGCCATTCGTGCAATAGGGGTTAGACATCATAGGGCCTATTGAAATGGTAAAATGAGCTGTAAATTTCATCAGCATTGGACTACTTCACAAAGTGGGTACATGTAAAGCCCTTCGCCACAATAACGATCGTTAACGTCACCAAATTCCTATGAAAGGCCATAGTATATCAATTCAAAATATCTCATATCATAATCACGGATAACGAGTGGCAATTTTGCTTTCGATCACTACCCAATACAAAAATTGGTGTGTGGAGCTGGGTACAAAAGACATATATAACACCAAAAGTCATCCCCAAGCCAACGAAAAATTCAAAGTGACCAATAAAAACTTTAGTAGAAATCTTGAAAAAGAAGTTGGCAGTCAAGAAAGGAGCATGGATAGAAGATCTACCCGGGGTTTTATGGGCATATTAGACCACCATTAAAATCTTGACAGGTGAAACCCCCTTCACACTAACATATGGGAGTGAGGTAGTAATCCTAATAGAGATAGTAATGCTAAGCTACCGAGCCCAATATCTCAACGAAGGAACAAACAAAGAGGTGTTACTCATGAATACGGACCTGGTAGAGGAAAGGAGGGAGAAAGCATAAGTATAGACAATGATTGGTAAAAGGAAAAAAAAAAAAGATTTCAATAAAAGAGTCTGACTCTAGTCATTCAAAGAGAGATATCTGGTACTAAAGGAACCAAGGGTGACCACCCAAGAAGAATGAAAGCTCAAACTAAGATGGCAAGGACCAAACTTGGTTATGGCCTACCATCGACCTCGAAGCCTACTGGCTACAAGATGCTGAGAGAAAAGAGCTACGGCATGGAATGTAGAATAATTCAAGAAGTATTTTATATGAAACCCTAAAGGGGAGTATTTAGATAGATCCTGTAAACTAGCATTCTTAATAAAAATACTTCATATCAATTTTGTCTCAATACTTATCATAATACAAGAAATTGATCAATCTAAGCCGATCGCCATTCAAACATAAGCCCCATGTTTGAGCACTCCCCTCTTCGTCCCCTATTGCAATCGAGGCCATCTTCCCCCTAGCACTCAAAGCTGAGCTCCACGCTTTGCGACAAAGAAGGAAATATGTCGACAGCCCTAGTCTACGTTTGTGAAGTAACGTAAACTGAAGCGTCAGGACATGTAACTCTAAGCTACATACCTCTTCGTTCATGGAGGAAATATTATGCATGCACCTAACTTATTAGCAATATGCAATATATGTTGCAGCGGAAAAATGTCAATTTCATAGAGTAGGCAAAAAAATCTAAACTTTACGAATTATTACAAGCTATAGTAAGATCCCACAACTTCATAAAGTACAATAGCATAATGTATCAGGTCTACAAGACCGAGTTCTCAACAAAATATATCATTGTCTTATATTCAAAAGAAAATATACAACTACCCCTTTTCTCTACAGGGGTTCTTTTTTAACTTCATTATAGTTTTTGTTGAAACGGTAATAGCCCAAACTTAGACTATAGCCCTGTTGGAGAGTTATCACTACTAGCGTCGCATAGACGCTATCGAGGGATAATGAGCCATTCGAGCTCAAAACCATACAACACCCTACTAGTCACCAATCCTTTGACAACTCAAATGCGTCCCGCGTCAAAATCTCCAACAGATGATCATACAAAGGATGAATCGTCTCATAAAAAATAGAGTATTCTGTAGCGCCCTCAAGGCTTCTCAGAATCTCCCAGGATATCGGATGTAACATCCTGACTCAAAATTTGGAATACTTTTTTTTTTATTCCCTTTATTATTAATAATTATTATTTCTTTTATTTCTAGATTTTATTTATTATTATTTTATAATTATTATAATTTTAAAGTGTGTTTTAAGATAAGTTTTAAGATAATAATTTAAATTATTTTGATTTCTCTCCTAGCCGTGTCCCATCCTTTAGTTCTGATCAAAGTTTTTTTTTTAAAACAAACTATCATCATCTTAGAACAATATCCTAGTTTGAATTTATCTCCATTTTCAATTTAGTTTCCTAATCAAACCCACAGACTCCTTTTTTTTGAAACCCACTACAATTTCAAAATCAGTCTTCTAATGAAACATGTTAAACCTCCTTCACATCAAACTCATAAACTCCTCCCCTTTATCTTTAAATACCAGCCAATAGCTACCTTGGCAGCAAGCAGTCAAAAACCAGCCCTCACGATTGCCAACCACGACCAACTACTTCAATGCAGCAACCCCATGGACTCCCCCCCAACGCAACCTTTTTTCCACCGCCCCTTCCTCCCCGTGCATAACTCTTTTTGGGTTCCCTTCATGTATATTTATGTATATATATTGCCCTCAAACTCAGGATCTCTCCATTGCCATAGAATCTAACTAGAGAATGAAGCCTTACGGCGCCTCCTGTGACAATCACTAGGGCATCCAATCTACTCACTTTGTGCCTCCATATCCACGTAAAACCTCCACCGAGAAGCCAACCGCATAGCACAACCAACGCTCAATGAAATGCCACCCTTTAACCACCATTGCTAGCCACCGAAAACCCATAGGAGAAGCCCTGTTTTAGGCCATTTGAAACAGAGGAGCTTCTCCCCCACGGTAGACCATCCAACTCAGCCACCTTTTTTCATGTCGGAACACCTTTCCTCAGCCATAGAAAACACCGCCCAGCCACCACCCATCATCCCATGTTGTTTCCGGTGTATTCCCGTCGGAATCTCTCTCCCTCCCTTGATTTACTACTCTCGGCTGCTCCTCTCTCTCTTGCGTCGACCCAGCTTCCCAAGGAACCCAGTGAGTTACCGATCACTCCTACACCACCATGACTCCCAGCCTTGAGCCGCTATCGATCACCTACCCAGACCCAGCATCACCTTCATGTTCTCTCAGTAAGACATCCCACGGCTTCCTCTCTTGTTGATGTCTGGTTACGTAGGATCCATTTGCTTTTGCCGTTTATTTCTTTCATGTGTTTTATTTTTCTAGACAAGTAACACAACCCACGCATAAAACCCTTTTATCCTAGCCTTTTTCAGGCCTTTATAAACTGAGTGGAGCCCTTGGGCCTTAATCCATTCGGTCAATAGGCTGAAATTATGAAGGTTTTTTTTAAAGATAAAATGGCATTGTTTTTTTTAGTGGGTATGAGCCCATAGATTTTAAACGGTTTTAAAGCATATCTTTTAAAGTATATATATATATTAATCTTTTATTAAATTATTTGTTATGATTTTATGTAATTAGAAAGTTACGATATGTTTTTAGAAAAATAATGACGATTAGTGTCTTATATAGGTTACGAGTCATGAAGTGAAACTACGGCGCAACGCTTAAGAGATAAGTAGTATGATCATACTTTTCACGCATGTATAGTAAACACGTTTTATAAAAATATTATGTACGTATGGCCATTATTTGGAAACTCTTTTTTTATGTACCCAATCATGATCCAAAAATTATAAAAATTCATGTATGATTTATGAGATGGTTTATGCCTTAAAAATATTTATAAAATGTCATGATTTGCATAAGAGAGTTATGCATTAAGATATTTGTGAAACATCATGATTTTTATGCATTAAAGTTATTTATGAAAAGTCATGGTTTTATGTGAGAGTGCATAAAATTATTTATGAAAGATCATGGATTTATGTGAGGAATCATGCATTACGACATATTATGAAAGTATATGATTTTTTTTTTAAGTCTATATTATGATAAGTATGTAAGTATGATAAGATATGTAAGTAGCCTATGTAAGATATGAAGTTGGTACCTATGTATAGGCATATTGTGTTGCCAGGTCGTACATGCTAGCAGTGCACCCAGTATGTCTTTCTTATATATGGATTCCACAACCTGCGGCCACGAGTGAAATCAAAATCTTTTTAGATTTGCTAATCCTAACTCACGGGGGTTAACAGTGGGTAATGACCTATGATATGATATGATAAGATAAGCTCAAGTTCATGTTCATGTTTTACGAATAGCTTATGATTTATGAAAAGCTCATATTTTCAGCATTTATGAAAAAGTCACGTTTAGTATTTATGAAAAAATCCATGTTCACGTTATTACGTATGATCTATGAGTATGTATGTTTTGAGAGAACCGATGAGTATTACTTTTACCGTATGATGTGTTACTTATTGAGTATTCGACTCATTTTGTTTTTTATTTCTATGTTTCTATGTTTCCTTTTAAAAAAATAATCACGGGTGATGAGGATGCACAGTTGGCAGAATTTGACCCAGGGAGGCGATGTAGAGGCCTAGACAGTGTATTAGTTTTATTTTGTGGTTTTTAGGAAATAAGTTTTTTTGTTTTTTATTTATAAATATGAGTGATTTCAATATATCTTTAAGAAAATGATTCTCCTGACTCTCTTTAATTTTTTTATAAAAATTGTTTCATTTATTCGAAAACGTTCGTACCTTGTGTGTTTTTGTAAAGAAAAGTTTTAGTAGCACACTGGCTCCCGAAAATATTTTCAAAATGCTATATTCGGGAGCGGGGTGTTACATCGGAGTCCTGTGCTTCTCCATCTACTCCTACAGTCACTTCTATCATTCCAAAAATGGACGATAATTTAAAAAAAATTAAAAGAGTGAGATTTTGAGAAATCTCAGTAAGTACTCAGATAACATAATAAAGCATCATTAACATATACAAATAAATACGACAAATGCATATATCATAATCATAAGACTTGGGAAAATGACTTATGCACCATGCGTTCTTATAAAAGACTTTCATGTTTCTTCGACTTCTATTGTCACATATTTAAAACTTTTCATGAACTCTTCATGTCTTTTTTTAATATTCATAACATTACGTGTCATTTTTCTTGTTCATATCATTTTTAGGCTCACAGTCTTTTTTATCATGACTTTTCATATAACATGTTGGATACATCACGGCTCCCTTATGTACCGTGTGTTCCTCACTGGTTACTGTATTACGCTATGACTACTTTAGCCGAGGTGGCTAGGTTATAATCCTATTCTTAATAGCGGATCGAATCGCCTTCACCGTTCTTGGCACTCACCAGGTTTATGTACAACCTCACTCCGGAATCCTTTTTAATAGAAACTATTCGAGGCATGTCGACTGTTCTTCATTGACCCAGGAGTTTTACTCGACTTTATACACTCCTGAGTGAACATGAAGTTCCACTAGAGCAATACCCCACCCTAGTCTTTGGAGTTCTTATAAAAAAAATTCTTTCTTGTTTCTTTTGAAAAACATGATGACTCAAAATATGGAGCTTGTGACATGAATAGACATGCATGCAAACTTGAACTTTCTTATGCATGGCACATGATTCATGAGACATATGACACATATAAAGCATGCATCTCCAAACTATGACTTGTATATACTATAACATGCAAACATAATCCTTTTTCAAATAAATCATATATATTCCAATAAAGAGATTCAAAACAAAACAACCCTAACCCTAAGCCAAAACTTATAGTGTTTATGGAATCATTGTCATAACCAACTTGTCATCATATTATTATTATTATTATTATTATTATTATTATTATTATTATTATTATTATTATTATTATTTTTGAAACCCAAACACATATCTACAACTATTCACCAAGGGAATCAAAGAGTATACTATCATAAATTACCCAAAGACTTAGATCTCAATCATATCATCAACTATGAGTCAAAAGCCTAAAGTTCTCCAAAGAAATTTACTAGGGCCAAAATCTATGAGCTCCCAAAGTAATCTTTTTGTCATCCAAACAAATCATGCCATTGTTTAAGCACTTAGCCAAAAATTTCTAAACTATATATTCCTTGAGTTCTTTCATCAAATTTTCACTATATTCCTTCAAATATTTCTTAGATCAAATTCCTAATGTATCACCTTAACAAAAATATAGATAAAATATAACAAAATCATTCATCAAGCAAGTTAAACATTAAAGTAAGACAACCAACAACAATTTTTCTCTATATATACAAATAAAAATGCTAAGATTAGGTTAAAAGAGCACTTACAAACTTTCCAGGAAATATAGCAAAGAAAATTTTGTAAGGAAGAAGTAACCTACAAAAATCTTAGAGAGAGACACACACAAGTATGCCAAGAAGGAATGTTTGCAGGGTGAAGAAGTGAAGAGAAATGGAGGGAGTAGTGTGATGCTCTCTCGGTCAAAATACTTGGGAAAGAAATGACAAAAGGGTGGTAAAAAAAGCACTCCAATCAGCCATGTGTCATCTAGAACTTAGAGTACTCATTCCTATTTTTAGCTAAATCGACATAAGATAAGTTCTTATCCTCCCTTGTGATGTGATATACATATAGAAGATAAGACAAAAAGAAGGATTCGGCTCCCCCTTCCCTATTCTATCCCATCTAATTTTTCACAAGGAAAAATCTCATATTTGCTTACATATCACCACTTGCTACTTGTTCCTTATTTCTCAAAAGATGTGAAAGCTTCATCCAAATCCGATACTTTTCAGGAAAGAATATTCTTTGCTTGCACCACTCAACTTCTTATGCCATAGCTTCTTGAAAATCCAAAAATACATGTTCTTAGCATGCCAAGTATCCCAATAATCTCACAAACACTAGGCGCCCCAAGTTTTGTCCAATCCGAAACTCTTGCTTTAGGAAAAAGATTTCTTTGCGTACATATCCAAACTCCTCATGCAAGGGCTTTTGGAAATCCAAAAAGGTATATATCTTAAGGTGCCATGTGTCCTAAAATATCTCACATAGCCTTAGGCGCCTCCATGCTTTCTCATGACTTCATTTGGGCCTTATCTCCAATTTGGGCCTAACTTACATATATCTTATACAAAAAAATGCCTATAGGAGTAAATAATGGATATGTCTTCAAACGCTTCCAAAGAATAACTAAAATAAAAGGTATTTATTCTAAGCATAAACAAGATCTAATAGGAGAAAAAAAATCTGAGTTGTCACATCCTCCTCGTAAAAAAAAATTTGTCCTCAAAATTGTTAAAACAATATCCTAAACATACAAATCCATCCAGAAAGAAAATTATATACCTTTAGCACTAGTTGCTGTGGATTCTTCTGAAGAGGAGTAGGATGGTACGTTATCCTCTATCGTCACCGAGTCCTGCGATAAATAAAATATCGCGTCCATGTCTGGATCATAGTACATATTAACTTTCATCTCATTGAGCTTATGCATGATCTCTGATTCAGTATCCTCAATAGGTTAACCTTCTTCTCATTGTCAGATACGATTGCTAGAGGTATCAAACAACTCCAATGGCACAAAACTCCCATTTTCTCCTTCTTCCTGACCCAGACGATGCAATCACTCTTTTTCTGTTCTTAACCACTTGCATGGTGGTTACCACTCCTCATGTGATAATGCACGTTGAAAGATAGCATTTTCCTTACCATCTATGTCCATAATATGAGTACGATGTCATTTGTACTTATCCAATCTTTTAAGTCTTTCTGCTCTCGAACGTTTTTGCCTTCTCAGGCAAATTCTGTGCCTAAGCTCAATTCTCTCTCTCATTTGGGCTACTGTCGAAACTGACATACGTGGGGTTCTTCTAGGTCAAGTCATTTTCTGCTCAAGGCCGGATGATAAATCACTATGGTTTCAAAAAGTCAAATAAAAAAGTTAAGAAAAGAACAACGATCACATTCATTCAATTAATGAAATATACATACATACAGTCATAACGAAGTTTAACTCAAAGAAGTATTTCACAACTAGCTTTCGAACAATGAGGGTTGTTAGCCCTCATCACATCTTCACACTTCCACGTTGCTTCCTGAAAAATATGATTATTCTAGAGTACTTTAACCAAAGAAATTGTGCAATTTCCAACTTCTACTCCTTTTGATCTTTAATTCGCATTGGCCATTCTTCATAGGTTAGGTTAGGGTGCAACTTAATACTGCCTAGATCTAACACTGCTATTGGTCCTTCACCAAGGCTTTTCTTCAAAAAAGACACATGAAAAACATTATAAATTCCTTGCAGATCCTCTAGCAAAGTCAAACGGTAAGCTATCGGTCCAACTTTCTTCACAATTTCATATGGTCCAACGTATCGGGGAATTAATTTTTCCTTTTTGTCGAACCACACTACACCTTTCATAGGTGAGATTTTAATATATACCCAGTCGCCTACTGTGAATTCTAAAGTTCTTCTACATTTATTGGCATAGCTCTTTTGTCTGCTCTGAGCTAACCTTATTCTATCTCATATTATTTCAACTTGTTTTCTGATTTCCTGTAAATACTCGGGTCCTAATACTTTACTTTCACCCACTTCATCCCAATACAAAGGTGATCTGCACTTTCTTTCGTATAGTGCTTTGTAAGGTGCCATCTGAATAGTAGCCTAAAAGCTATTGTTGTAGGCGAATTCGATCAAAAGTAAAAGGCCTTCCCAGTCACGAGTCACGACTAAACTCCAGCACATAGGCCCAAAACATATCCTCTAAGGTTTGAATAGTTCGTTCTGTTTGCCCATCAGTCTACGGATGATAGGCATCTGAATTTTAGACTAGTATCCAACATCTTTTGTAGACTTTGCTAGTAACGAGACGTAAACCTGGGGTCTCGATTTGAAATGATTGTCTTAGGTACCCCGTGTAGATGAACTACTTCCTTAATATAGATTCGTGATTGTTTTTCCATTGAGTCGGTGTTAGTTACAGACAGAAAATGAGTGCTCTTCGTTAATCGATCAACTATAACCCAAGTCGAATTCTTTCCTGCTGATGTCCTTGGCAATCCTACCACGACATCCGTAGATATATCTTCCAATTTCCACTCAGAATTGGTAGGGGTTGAAATTCTCCTGCTAGTCTTTGGTATTTCGCTTTTACTAGTTGACACACTGAACACTTAGTTACGAAAGTAGCGATATCTTTCTTAATGCCTTCTCACCAAAATTTTTCTTTCAAATTTTGTTACATCTTGGTACTACTAGGATGGACTGTATAGGGACTACAATGAGCTTCCCTCATAAGCTTCTCCTTCAACTCTAAATCATTAGGAATCGATTTCCTCTTTTCAAAGTATAGCATTCCGTCATCCAATATTACAAAATACGTAGACCTTTTTTCTTCCAACAATTGTTGTCGAATCCTTTCCAGCTTAGTATTCTTACGCTGTCCTTCTTAAATTTCTTCATCTATCAGAGAAATAATCTCTTGTACTACTGCTAACGTAATATCTCTCGGCAGATTTTCAACTAGCAAGTCTCGCATTACTGACAATATTGAAAGTTCTTCCATTTGAGTCTTCCAATTTAATGCATCAGCCACCACATAAGCTTTTCTAGGGTGGTACTTAATTTCACACTGGAAATCACTTAGAGTTTCAACCCATCTTCTTTGTCTCATATTTAGGGTCTTCTGACTGAATAAATACTTGAGATTTTTGTGATCTGTGTATACTTCGCACTTTTGTCCATATAAATAGTGCCTCTAAATTTTTAGTGTGAACACAATAACTGCCAACTCCAAATCATGGGTAGGGTAATTTTGCTCATGATCCTTAAGGTCGGGATGCATATGCAACTACTTGCCCTTCTTGCATTAACACGCATCCCAAACCCATTTTTGAAGTGTCACTATAGACCACATATGGTTTGTGGGGTTCTGGTAGAGCCAAAACTGGTGCCGTAGTTTATTTCCTTTTAAGTTCTTGGAAACTTTGCTCACACTGATCACTCCAAACATACTTAACATTTTTTCTTATTAACGCCGTCAAAGGTCCAGAAAGTTTGGAGAATCCTTCCACAAATCTCATGTAGTATCCTTACACTTACTAAGTTTAGCATAAAGATGGTGCTCCTGCAGGATTTTTAACACAATCCTTAAGTGTTCCCTGTGTTCTTCATCATTTTTAAAGTATATCAGAATGTCGTCAATGAAAACCACCACAAAACTATCTTGGTATGGTCTAAATATCTGATTCATTAAATCCATGAACATTGCTGGTGCATTTGTGAGTTCAAATGGCATGACTAAGTACTCGAAGTGTCCATATTGAGTCTGAAAAGCAGTTTTGGGCATATCTTGCTCCCTGACTTTAAGTTGATGGTAATCGGATCTAAGATCTATTTTGGAAAACACTGATGCTCCTCGTCAATCCAGGACAATGGATACTTATTCTTGATGGTGAATTTATTTAGATCTCAGTAATCTATACACTGTGCATTGTTCCATCTTTCTTCTTTACGAACAAGATTAGCGCTCCCCACGATAACGAGCTAGGCCGTATGAATCCATTTTTCAGCAATTCCTTGATCTGTACCTTCAATTCCTTCAGCTCCATTGGCACCATTCTATAATGTGTCTTATGAACTAGAGCCGTAGCTAGTTCTAATTCAATTGCAAACTCCGTGTTTTGATTAGGGGGCAAACCAGGTAGATCATCTGTAAAGACTTGAAAAAAATCTTCTACCATTAGAATCCCTTTAGTACCCTTGGCTTCCTCTAGCGAACTCAGCGCTACTGCTAAAAATGCCCTTGCCACCTTTTATACCCTTTTTTATTCGCCTCGCTTTTACAATCGAGGAAATGGAGCTAATTATTTCCTCCATGTAACAAAGTTTCTCTTTCATTGGTAAATCGAAAACTATCTCCCTCTTACGACAATCAATCTTAGCATATTGTTCAGATAACCAGTCCATGCCCAAAATTAGATCAAATCCCATCAAATGGAAGGAGTAGTGTGATGCTCTCTTGGTCGAAATACTTGGGAAAGAAATGACAAAAGGGTGGTAAAAAAAACACCCTAACCGGCCATGTGTCACCTAGAACTTAAAGTACTCATTCCTATTTTTAGCTAAATTGACATAAGATAAGTTCTTATCCTCCCTTGTGATGTGATATACATATAAAAGATAAGACAAAAAGAAGGATTCAGCTCCCCTTTCCCCATTCTCTCCCATCTGATTCTTCACAAGAAAAAATTCCATATTTGCTCACATATCACCACTTGCCACTTGTTTCTTATTTCTCAAAAGATGTGATCTTTGCATGGATAAACTAAAAATGCAAGCATAAGGCGGTTCCTCCCCTCCCCCCCCAACTTAATCCAAATGATGCTCTTCAAGAAAGAATATTCATTGCTTGCACCACTCAACTTTTTATGCCATGGCTCATTGAAAATCCAAAAATACATGTTCTTAGCATGCCAAGTGTCCTAATAATCTCACAAACACTAGGTGCCCCAAGTTTTGTCCAATCTGAAACTCTTGCTTAAGGAAAAAGATTTTTTTGCTTACATATCCAAACTCCTCATGCAAGAGCTCTTGAAAATCCAAAATGGTATATATCTTAAGGTGCCATGTGTCCTAAAATATCTCATATAGTTTTAGGCGCCTCCATGCTTTCTCATGACTTCATTTGGGCCTTATCTCCAATTTGGGCCTAACTCACATATATCTTATACAATAAAAGGCCTATAAGAGTAAATAATGGATATGTCTCCAAACACTTCTAAAGAATAACTAAAATAAAAAGTATTCATTCCAAGCATGAACAAGATCTAATGGAAGAAAAAAAATCTGGGTTATCACAAAATAGCTTCCTTAAGCGTTTATGTCCTTAGTTGGTGAGAGAGCTGTACCAAATCTTCTTTTGAGGAAGACAACCTGTCCTCCAAGGCAGCTAGCTATTTACAAACTCTGGGAGGTTACTTCTCCCCTAACAAAAGCAATCTAGGACGTTAGAATCACAATTTGTTGGTCCCAGGATCTAACCTTTTCCTATTTATGCCAACAGGAATCGTTGAGCCTTGTAATTTGTCTATCCCAAGATCTGACCTCATCCTCCAATCACCTTCATTCCCTCAGTACCAGCACATGGTGCCTGCTCAAGGCTTCCTTCTCGTCCTTGAGGTAGTCGTAATTCAGGCGCAGGTCTCATTAGGCTTTATAGACCCTCTTCGTCGCGACGACATGTTTTTGATAATGCTCATTGATCTCCTCTAGCTTTTTTTCTTGGCAGGTTAGCTTTTCCCTCCCAATATCTCACTTCTCCTCCAGGATTTCGGCTTCAAGGTAGTAGTGAGCTATCTCCTCCTTTGATTTCTCCATCTCACCATGAAGATATGCCACTTCTTTATGCACCGCTTGGCGTATACATAGATAAAGGCATCTTCAATATTATCTCTCTCGGCCCAAGCTCTGATGACCTCCTAGTGGGCTTAAATGACAAAGGATCGCAACCCACAGACTTCCTCTCCTAGCTCGGCCCTCCCATCAACAATTGAGGCTACCAATTGATCAACCCCTTAACTCATCAACAATGGATCAATAAGGAACAAAGAAAAGAAGTGAAAATCAAAGACAAGCTATAAGAAGACTTATGGAGGTCAGGAACTTCCAAAACTTAATAGCCATGTTATGAATAGATTCCACCCAAGCAACGTTACTGGTCGGACTAGACCCGAAGGGAAGGGTACTAGAAGGGCTGGGTAACCTCAAAGGGCCTCGCCTTCCTCCATGTAGGGGACGCCGTAGGCCTCCTAACTAGCCCAGATGATGCAATAAATGGGGAGGAGCTCAGGGAGGAGAGCTCACGTCTAGGCTGCATCGCTTCACCCTAGGACTTTTCAGCACCTGCATCGACTAGCTGTTCAATCAAAACCTTTTTACCATCAAGGGAAGAGTGGGTGGCATGGGCTTCTCTAGCATTCCCAACCAAATGACTTTTGACTCTGATGAGAAATTGAATGGCAAGGAAGGTATAAAGACCCATGACCAAGAGGTGGTCTTGGGAAAAATCCCAAAGGAGCAAGCAAAAAGGGAGAAGCCATGACCTCCTTTTGATGTCCCTCGACACAAAAGCAAACGTTTTTTAGACAAAAATGCTTACGGTTAGGAAGGTTTAAGAGAACTCCTAGTAATTAGGAACGACACCCCACATTGCATAAACTGGGAACTCCTGACGAGCCTCCTCTCTAGTGAGAAACTCCCAACTACGACTCGATATTAAGGAGAATCTTTTGAACCAATCCTTAACATGAGAAAACTGGGGCTCTAAGGCACGGCCGGCTCAATAAGTTAGGGGGCCTAAGGCTAAAATTTTGGTTGAGACATTTTTTTTAATAAAATAAAATAAAATAATTTTAATTTTTAAATTAGATTTTTATTTAAATAATTCCTATTATTTGCTAAGTAAATTACTACTTAAGAATCTTTTGAATCAATCCTTAACACGAGAAAATTGGGGCTCTAATGCAAGGCCGACTTAATAAGTTAGAGGATTTAAGACTAAAATTTTGGTTGAGGCATTTTTTAAATAAAATAAAATAAAATAATTTTAATTTTTACATTATATTTTTATTTAAAAATAATTCCTACTATTTGCTAAGTAAATTACTACTTAAGATTTTATATTATTTTTTAAACTAATATTTGTAATTAATAATGATATATATAATATCTATTTGATACTTTTTTATTAAGTTAATTAATATTTTTAATTAAATATTTTTTTTTTTCAAAAAAATTCTACTTTAAACTTTTTATGAAGGACCCTCTTCCATTAGAGAGTCTTGGACAATTACCTAACTGATCTAATGGAAGACCCGATCGGCCCTGCTCTAAGCGAGCTATCCGATACTTGGCACATGATTGATAGCTACACAAGTTGCCATTTTGGCCTCACATCCCGTGGGTGTAGAAAAACTCTCCAACCGTAAAGTTAGGTTACTCCTTAACTTCATCCCCGAAACCATGTACCAAAAAATGCAATACGACAACAAGATCCTCTAAGCGTTGAGATGAAGTTGCTGACAAGGTCAATGCAAGGTAGTCTAGAACATATCAAGCAGGACAATAGACAGGAAGTTGTAGGCCATTCGAGGATATCAGTAGGTATAGCATGACCTTCCATGCGTATCCCCATGACCTTCTCTGGGTGTCCTGGACATAATCCAGCCCTCATACTTCTTTTATATGGTCATTTAGTATGTCGACAATGGTGGTGTGAACATGTTCTCAACATAGCATTTAATTTTTTTAAAATAAAAATGCATAATCAGTAGGAAAATGGCATAAATATTAGATGAACATATTTCTTATATATAAGTTCTTATGTTATAAGTTATAATATATTATTTCATACATAATTATATATATTATATATATATATAAACTTATATATAATATTAAAAATTTATAAAATATACATATAATATGTGAACCTGTCTGGTCCGTTGTTAAAAAACGTAAAATCGATTTCAGACGAATTTGACCTATTAATTAAATGAAGAAACCAATTTCGGAAAAAACTGATTTTCCGATTTATTTTTATACTCCTAGCCACCAACATTATTATCCTGCCAGCCACCACTTGCTGACATTTTAAGTTCTTTTACTATTATTTATTTATTTTATAGGACTATTTTTTAATTTTTAATTGAATGTCCAAGATAAGATTTGAAGTTTTGTTTGTTTTTTTTATAACTGTGATGGCTCAATTTTACCAAGAATCTCAAAAGGGCATTCACTATACCTAATGCTAGCTCAATAGTTATTCATTATTAATTACAGAATTGTTGCAAGTGTTACATGCATTTGGTGAATGATTATTTAGATTTTATCTTTTAAAATTCTAGTTCATCCATCTATTAATTTTAAGATTTTTAAATTCATTAATGGGATTTTCTAATTCACCCATATATTTTCATATTGTGTATCCTGGATAAACTCTCGGCCTATAAAAAAAAATGTTATTAACATTATTTATAACAAATAAAATATTTTAAAATGAATAATATGACAATCTTTCAATTTCCTACCATTTATCTTTTAAGTTACCACTACAACATAGTTCTAATTGATTTCGTTTGTTTGTTTTTTTTTGGAATGAACGATCCTAGCTGTTTTTGACTTATTCATTGAAACCGATTGGCCCCGAAAGCGAAAAGAAAATGGTTGGCATAATTTTTGCCTTTGGAGTAAAAGAGCCTCAACGTAAACACCCCATACCCGGCTGCAAACACCCTCGCCGACTCACGCTTTCAGAATTTGGGAAACCACAGCATCCGAGTGTTCACTCTGGCATCCCAGATAAAACCTCTCTTTTCCCATCACTTTCATTCCCATTTTATCACAGTCCTTTTTCCACGCTTAGCACTAACGAAAGCTCAAAATTTGGCATTGGATATTTAAGCCTTTCAGGCCCTGCCAAACCCCCCATAGGCACTCAGAAATAGAGCTTCTACAGATTGGTTTCTGAATATTTTCTTATTCTCTAAAGTGGGTTTTTGACGAATATTTCTTCTTGGTTGCCTGTGTTCTGTGAGAAGTAGAAGAAAATGAGGAACTTCAATGAGTTTTGGAACAAGAAGACGTTGGTTGGTCTTGGGCTGGGACAGCTTCTCTCGTTTTTGATCACTTCCACTGGCTTCACGTCTTCTGAACTCGCCAAAAAATGTGTAGTTGCTTTCGCATATGTACATCTGTTATTATTTTCCGGCTTAACCTGAACTTATACTTCTATAATTCTACTGGTTAATCCCCTATAATTCCATTCTGTTCGTAATGACTCAAAGAGTAATCTTCTAATTATTTATTGCAAATTTGCAACTTACGTAAATGCCTTGAATAATTTTGTTACCTCTGTTGTTACATTTTGAAGTGTGCATTTGTCTTTTGTTGTTTCAAAATGCTATAAGTTAACGTTTCTTGGAACATCCGATTAAGAATGGGGATTTTTTTTTAATAAAAAAGGATGAAGAATTTGTTAGAATCGTATTCCATTTTTCTGATTTTGAACAAAGAAACCAATAATCCACATATTATGCTTTGAGGGATTGCATTATATTCATATGTAATATGTGTTTAATTTTCTTATACGTGTGTATACATATATATATATACATAAATGTCTCTGTTCACCCCACCTATAAAAGAAAAAAGAAAGAACAGGCAGAATATAGATAGCATATATGTGTGAGTGTGTGTGTTTGTGTAGAGAGAGAGGGATTGAGGTAGAGAGAGAGGGGGGGGGGGGAGTTCATTATTTATACAGGTTTCTGATATATAGTGTAGGATAACATACTGTTACTCTCTGTTTCTTGAATTTATTCCTTAATCTTTCATGGTTTTGTAGGAATTAATGCCCCAACTTCAGTCTTTTCTAAATTATGTGTTCTTGGCAATTATATATGGAAGTATTATGCTTTACCGGAAGAAAGCGCTCAAGGTTATCCTCTATGCTTTCATATCTATGTCCGAAACACCTACATTCAAATTATCTCAAATCAGTACGTGCGAAGTTTACACAGCAGACTGATGTGATAAGGAAGTAATATACTCAGTTGGATATGCTTTGCCAGAAAGAGATGCTGAGATGGAAGTCACCCCTAAAGGACATGGTTTAAATGTAAATCAGAAACGACAGGCCCTTACTTCTAAAGCAACCGTTTACTGAAATCCATGATTAAATAATTTTATGTGTAGTTATCCACACTGTGGCCCTTGGGCTTAGAGAGCATGCTTAGTTTAAAAGCATATAAAAACCGACCTGGTGATGGTTCCCTAGATGAGTGTAAAAATTACACATATCAAGAATCCAAACCTTCTTTATTAGTTTTGTGTGTCCTCCAATCACAAATTAAAGAGACTAGTTCTGATTGCTGAAGTTATGGTAATGGTTAATGATATTTGGGCTGGAAGCCTTTATGGTTTAAACACCAAATATGGGTTTCATCTTAGAAAGGTATCTTGATCAAACCAGTTCAAAGCAATAAATTATTCTCCTGCAATTGTTATATTACTGGCAGATAAACAAATAAAACGATATATGGTTCAATGTGCATTACAATATGTAGTATCAGTAAAATGAAACTTGATAAAAGAAAAAAAAGCATCAAGCTTCTAAAAAGTAGTAAAAGACTATAACTGTCAGCTTTTTGTGTTTTCAATCTATTTGCTCCATCTTTTTTTTTTTTGTTAACTTAATGTGAAACAAACTGTAAAATTTAAAAATGAGAAAACAGAATTATTCGTGGAAGTCAAGGTCCAGCGATGGGTGATACAGGCTGAAAAGACTGTAAAAGTACCTTTTTGATACCACCCTAACAAGGACACTTCACACTTGGATTGGTGATAGCTAAATAGCAAGGACTCAGATTTGGAGAGTTCATGTGAATATGTGCTTTCTAATGCAAATAGTCATGGCTGTAATTGAATTAATTCGTCCAGGAGTTCCTATGAAATTACCAAAACTTGAGCCTTGCTTTGGGAGCAGCATTTTTTAACACTAAGGAATTACATATTCATGACATAACTATTGTAGCTTTCACGATTTTTTCTTATAGTGGATGAGTAGAAGGAATCTTGATTAACCTGGATGATGAGGAAGTGAACTAGGTTAACAGTATTTGTGCTCATGAGATGTTTTAGGTTGAGGTGAAGGGAAAGGTTCAAATAGCTCATTAATTAGTCCTCCTTTCATTGTTGTCTGTACTTGTTTTTTCTTATGTCAATATCTAAAGACTAGTACTTCTATCTGTTTTTTCTTTTTATTCATGCAGGCAAAATGGTATTACTACATACCTCTTGGATTGGTAGATGTAGAGGCCAATTTTCTTGGTGAGAATAACTAATATAGTCTCTATACTGGGTGTGTTTAGCCTGATCAGTTGTATGCATGTGTACTGCTCATTTTTTTATTATTTGTTATTTTTTATGTGGGATTTAAATTATAATATTTGTTCCATCTGAATGATGTTCTTTGTGAGCCTGAGAAAGAAACTTCATTTATCTAATTCAAATAAACAGAATGTCATTTCTTTCTCTGTAAAGCTTGTCATCTTCTTTTTGGTTTGATATTCTGAATTGCCAGTGTATCCAATCTTCCTTGCAATTAATTTCAGCACATTTCTTGAAGATACTGGAATGGGATGTGATATAAAGTTTTATGCCGGATAGTGTATGTTAGTTTAACTTGAAGCACATCTCAAGTGAGATAATCACACATTGATATCCACCCAAAGAATCTCCAACCCAGTACAAAAATTGAAATGTAATCCCAACACGTGCACACCAACACTTGCATGGACATCACCCTTTGCCTCAGAAGATTGGTTCTAATCCATTTTTTTTCATGTTTTGGCTTTCTGCATTACTATCAATCCTGTTTTCATCCTCAGTTCCAATAATGGAAGAACATGGGCTGAGTTGACGCATACTTAAGAAAAAGTAGTTTGACGGGCAATTTTTTTTATGACTATGCAGTTATCTTGATGATTATAGTTATGCTGATTTTAATTTTGTTGTTGATGATTCTTTAACCCATAGACGACACTGCTGTCAAATTGTATGAAATGGCTGAATTGCTTGACCTTGAGTGTTCTGTATATTCATATAGACTTTACAAGAATGCTATACATGGAAAGAAACTAAGTTCCCGTATGATTCTAGCCCTATACATGGAAACTACTCTGTCTAGGTTGTATGTGAACTGTACAAGAATAAAGCAAATAAGAAAGCTGAAATAAGGAAAGAAGAATAATGGATAGCAAAGCTATCTGTTGACAACTGCAACTTTCCTTTTCTTGGTGTAGTTACATTTTATCTTTCTCCATGCATTATAAAGCTCTTTACTATCTATTATGTGGGACTGCCAAGGGAATGGGACTAACATGTACTACTGATAAGACCTGGAACCCAGTTCGAGAACTTTCTCTCATAGATTCCTTCACTACATGCACATCTACTGCAGTGGCTTCGAAGCAAGCTACATTGACCATCTTCCGAAGTTATAAATAATCTATTGATCAAAAGATAAATTTTCATTTTTGTTTAATGCTTCATATCATTTAGAGAACTAGGTTTTTGAAAACAATGGACTTTTGATAGATTTGGACAAAGAAATTTTGAAATCTTTATTTATTGGATATAGAGATGTGTTGGGTTGGAGCGGGGATGTGAATTTTTGGAGCGGAGTCAGCCCTAGTTGCCAACATGAAAGGGGCACTTTGTGCAAAGTTGTAGTGGACTCTAAAAATGGTTGTGTTTGGGGAGAGTAATGGTCTAATGAGTTACTTGGACTGCATGGAGTGAGGTTGTGAAAGATATGAGAAGAGGTTGGAGGGTATGTTGTAATCATACTAGACTTGAGGATGGTGATGGCTCTCAGCATGAATTATGATGTGAAGACAGGCTTCTCGTGGAATCTTTCTCAGAGAGTATATTGTTTCACATGCAGCATCTTTCACTGAGATATTGGATGTGTATCCAATCGATCACTTAGTGGAATGTCAACTGATGTCTTCAGATTTTTTCAATCTCTTGTATGCTAGATTATGTCATGGAGTTGTCGACAGGAAATTCATTGTTCATTCTTTCTATCTGGTCATTATACCTCAATATGGTAATCTTTTCCTTGGACATATTTTCCAGACTGAGGCAGCTCTAAGAGCAGCTCTCTTTGCTTGGACAGCTCTTATAATTGTGACTTATTGGAGCTCTATATGCAAAAGGAGAGGAGGATATGTAGACTACCTTTTACTCCATTATGAGTTTCCAAAGCCTTGTAGAATGATTTCTTTAGTAGAGTTGGGTTGGCATGGGTAATACCTTTCAAGAAAAAGGTTTTTATGTGAAATAGTCGAATCAAATTGGCCTTCTTTGGTTATGTATTGTTTTTTTTTTTTTTATATAAGTAATAAGCTTTATTGATCATATGCAACTAGGCAAAGCCCATATATACAGGAAGTAAACAAGAGAGACCCCTAATTACACTTTATTAGATTGATAAGAAAGCAAAAACTCCTGCATATTCCCTTAGAACAATAGCAGAAAACCATTGAGCTAAAGTAAATACAAAGTAGTTCCAGATTTCCCCAGCTGTTTTCTCCTTATTGTTGAAGCATCTCTCATTTCTTTCCATCCAAAGACACCACATTAGGCATAAAGGGACCATCCTCAATGTTACAACCAACTGAGAGCTTTGATGTTGCCTTTTCCAGCATGCTAGGAGAACAACCACCTTCTTGGGCATAACCCAACTCAGACCGGCCCTGTTGATGATGCCGTCCCATAGCTCCCTTGCCATCTTGCAATGTATAAAAATGTGATCAATCGATTCTCCAACGTTCTTGCATAAATAGCACCACTCGTCATCCCTCATTTCCTTAGATTGCCAGCCGTCAAAATCCTTCCTAATGCAGTTGTCCAGATGAAGAATGCCACTTTAGGAAGTGTTGGAACTCTCCAAATAATTTTCCAAGAAAACTCTATAGGCTGCTGGTTTTGTAGCACCTTGTAGTAAGATGGACAAAAATATTGTTGGTCCTTGTGTGTTTCTACAGCATTCTATCCCTCCCCAAACCTCCTATCTTTCGGGAATAAACATGGCTGAAAAAACCTGCTATCTCCTCCATTTCCCAATCCTTAACATTTCTAGAAAATGCCAAGTTCCAGTGTATTGTGCCATTGGCTTGACTTAATACCTCTGAAATGGCAGCCTGTGGATTGTTGGTTAATCTGAAAATTCTGGGGAAAGCTGAAACTAGAGCTCTCTCACCACCCCACTCATCATACCAGAACTTAATTCTAGTACCCTCTCCCACCTCAAAATAATTTTTTTTTTATAGGTAATCAAAAGTATTTCATTAATAGAAAAGGCTAAGCTCAAGTATACCGGAAGTATACTCGAGAAAACTTAGCTAGTGTTACAGAAAAAAAAGAAGTTCATGGATACTAAGTCCGTTACAAGCAATAGATCCCGCCCAAGAAAGCAATGTCCTATAGAAAAAAAAGTTTTAGTTCCTCCAAAGTTCTCTCACAATTTTCGAAGTTCCTTGTATTTCTCTCTCGCCATATGCACCAACACATACAGATAGGAACCATACGCCATATAGTCGCCACCTGTGGGTTACCTTGGATACTTCTCCAACTAGTTAGAAAGTCCACCAAGTGAAGAGGCATGACCCAAGATAAGCCTAGTCTTGTGAAAAACTCATCCCACAACTTCTTGGCCACCTCGCAGTGGAGAAGGAAATGATTTACTAATTCACTATATTTTTTGCACATACAACACCAATCTAACACAACTATACGACGTTTCCTCATGTTGTTTATGGTAAGGATCTTGTTTAATACTGCTGTCCACACAAAAAAAACCGCTCTCGATGGCACTTATCCCATTACTTCCTTATGAACTTCCATAGACCCACCCTATATGTGTCTTGGACCTCATTAGAACACCAATCACCCTAGGACACATCATATCTTGAGTCTATGACCAACTTCCAAAGCGCTTTCCCTTCATTTTGGTATCTCTACAACCATTTATCCAGGAGAGCTTGGTTGAATATCATCAAGCGATGAATCGCCAACCCTCCCCCTGATATTGGGGTGCACATATTTGGCCAATTAACCAAATGAAATTTGAATTCTTCCCCCATTCCACTCCACAAAAAGTCTCTTTGTAGCTTCTCAATGCGATTGGCTACCTTCATGGGAAGTGGAAATAGAGACAAATAGTATGTGGGAAGGTTTGAGAGGGTGCTTTTAATCAGCGTCAGCCTTCTCCCTTTGGATAAATATAACCTCTTCCAAGTAGCCAATCTATGCTCAATCTTTTCGATCACACCATTCCAAATCCTTTTGGATTTAAATGAGGCTCCCAATGGTAGACCGAGGTAGGTGATGGGTAAAGAGGATACTTGACAACCCAATAAAGTAGCCAATGACTCTGCATCCTGAACAGCCCCTACTAGCACTAATGTAGACTTCGAGAGATTGACTCTCAATCTTGATGCGGCTTCAAAACACAGTAGGAGCCCCCTTAAGGCTTGAATGTGTTCGGGTTGTGTAACACAAAAGATGAGTGTGTCGTCAGCAATAGAAGGTGAGAAATGGAAAGAATCCCATTTCCAACCGGAAAGCCATGAAGGAACCCTGCTTCCACCAATCTCTCAATCATCTTACTTAGGGCTTCCATGACGAATAAGAAGAAAAGTGGAGATAGAGGATCTCCCTGTCTCAAACCACGGGAGGAATTAAAGAAACCCACTGGCGAACCATTTACCAAGATAGAGATTCGAACTGAAGAGATACAGAATTCTATCAATTTCTGCCATTTGTTCCCAAAACCACATCTTGAAAGAAGATCTAACAAGACTCGCCAATTGACATGATTATAGGCTTTTTCCATGTTCAATTTGCAAATCAAACCAGGTTCCCGAGATTTGAGGCGACCATCCACAATTTCATTGGCAATGAGGACTGAATCTAGGATCTATTTACCTTTAACAAAGGCATTTTGGGGCTTCAAAATTAGCTGTTCCACCACCATACTCAATCTGTTTGCGAGCACTTTAGATAGGATTTTATATACACCATTCACAAGGCTAATGGGGCGATAGTCCTTAGTGTCCAGAGACCCCTTCTTTTTAGGGTTGAGGGCTAAGAATGTAGAATTAATGCTCTTTTCAAACCTAGAGTTGGCATGAAAATCATGAAAGACTTGCATGAGGTCATTCTTGATTACCTCCCAACAGGTTTGAAAGAAACCCATGGAGAAACCGTCTAGCCCAATAGCCTTGTCGCTAGTCATACCTCTGATGACTTTGCACACCTCCTCTTCCGTGAATGACCTTTCTAACTAGTATGCAGTCTGAAGATTTAAAACTGAGAAAGATAAGCCATCCACCTTTGGTCGCCAACTGTATTCTTCAGATAAGAGTCGTTGATAGTACTGTTCCAGATGGTTATTGATAACTGACTGCTCCTTTGAAACTACCCCATCTACTATCAGTGTGTCTAAGGTATTGTACCTCTTATGAGAATTGGCCACCCTATGGAAAAATTTGTACTCTTATCCCTCTTTGAGCCAGAGCGCCCTTGATTTCTGACGCCATGAGATCTCCTCCAACAGAGTAACTCTTTCAAGTTCAGCAACAACTTGATTCTTGCGAGTAGATTCTATTTCAGAAAGAGGTCTAGCTTCCTCTTCCCCCTCCAATGCCTGGAGTTCCTCAACAAGAGAGCTTCTCTGTTGGTACACATTACCAAAGACTTGTTCGTTCCATTGCTTCAAATCTTGTTTTAAAGCTTTCAGTTTCTTTGCCATAATGTGACGAGGATGTCCTTCAAAATTGTAGGAAGTCCACCATGCTTTAACTCTGTCAACAAAACCATCAGATTTAAGCCACATATTTTCAAATTTAAAATACCTTCTACCACCATGAATCCCTCCACAGTCTAGGATGATAGGAAAATGGCCTAAACATAAACGAGGTAGTCTTCTTTGCACTACATCAGGAAAATAAGACTCCCACTCAAGGGATAGCAAAAATCTGTTGATCCTCGATCAAGAGGAGCATTTACGGTTGTTAGACCACGTGAAAGTACCTCCTGATAAAGGAATGTCTATGAGTTCCTGTTCTGCAATGAAATCAAAAAACTGCCTCATAGGCGGAGAAATGTGAGAGATGCCCGACTTTTCGCTTGGGAAACGAACTATATTAAAGTCACCCCTGATACAGTTTGGTAACTCCCACCAGGTTAGAAAACCAGCCAACTCATCCCACAATAGCCTTCTCTCGGAGTCTAAGTTTGGCCCATAGACACCAGCAAAGGCCCATTTGTATCCGTCTTCCAGATTCACGAAGGAACAAGCAACGGTAAAATTTTCCATGCAATCCTCCACCCTCTCAACCACCCTTGTATCAAATATTATTAAAACACTCCCGGATGCACCTCTTGCAGGGAGGTAGGACCACCCAACATGTTGACCTCTCCATAGGCTTCGAACTATTTGACTAGTGATGATTTCCAGCTTAGTTTCCTGTAAACAAATAATATCTCTCTTCCATTGTCTAAGTAAATTCCGAACTTGGAGTCGCTTATTGTTATCATGCAACCCCCTTACGTTCCATGATATTATTTTTTGCTTCATGGAAAAACCGTCTTGCCCCTCCCTTTAAAATGCTCCCGAGTAGAACTCTTTTCTCCTCCCTCATCATTCATGTCCCAAGTAAGTCTCTTGAGTTCACGATCCTTCTTCTTTGCCGATAGAGTAGACTGTTTAGCAATGGACTATGTGTGCGCAGCCTCTGCAGCTGTAAGGAGTGCCAGAAATTCCGCTTCAAAACCTGTGTAAGAAATATCCACAATATTTTTTATATTTCATGCCATCTGGATAACCCAATTGGACTCCTTGAGAGAGTTAAGAGGGGTGGGGTTAAATTCGCCTTCCTTGCTGGGTTCAAATACTACCAACGCATCTTTTCCACCATCATTGAGACAGGGAAAAAAAGACTGTGAAGCAGTCAGTGGGAACCCAGATTCAAGTAGCCCAGACCGATCCATATCAGAGCCAGCATGACACCCAGACTTAAGATTCAAACTATGACCCAGTCCTGGGAGCAACTGCTGCATGGTCTGACACCCAGAAACTGCTGGCGATGGTGTTGGAGCAGGAAGGGAGGGCCCAGACACCTCCAGCGGCTCGGCCTGTTGAAGACCCGAAACAGAACCCAACCCTGTGACCACCATTGATGAAGTCTGTTGCCCAGAGACCATTGGCGACGGTGAGGGAGTAGGAAGAAGGCCAGAAAATGCCGCCGATGCAGACTATTGAACTCCAGATTCAACGGGGCCTTCCAACACCGACAGAGGTGAGAAATCCGACTTCGAGCCTTCAACTGGACAGACGAAGTCACCGGAGGGAGTACTCTGCGCCGGAAGGTTGGCTTCTTCCGTTTGGTGTATCGGAGCTGTGATAACGGGCCTCATCTCCATGGGCTTCTTCAACAGCCTAGACGATGACCGTACTTCGAATTTAGACCCCTGAGAAGGCTTCCATCGTGCAGATGATGCTTGGCCCAAACCATCTAACCCACTAACTGTCTTGGGAGCTTGACGAGATTTAAGCGGGCCCTGGCCCAAGCCCATTTCCCCCTTTCCTTTCTTCTTACTAGTCCATTCCAGAAATTCCTTCCTCAAAAATACCAATTCCTCCTTCACACCCATCACTTCAGTCTTCAGACTAAGTAAGGCCTTTTGTACTTTACTTTTTGTCTGGCAGTCACCAAGTTTCCTTTTCCGTGTTTACAGCATGCTGCCATCCCTCGATGTTGAGCAGTTCAGACCGTTGATGTGCTCTTGCCGAAAGCGTGACTGACTTCTCAGGATTGTGACCTGTTCGAGAAGTCTCCAGCACTTTCTTATATGTTCTAGACCCAGTAGCAACGACGGGGTTTTGTGTTGCACCGGTGACTTCTAGCAATGCTGAAGCTAGTTTCTCCCATGTCTTGCCGTTATTGTCGCCTGGAATGAGAAGAGATTTCCGGCGACCATCCCCACAATATTCCTCCACCATCAAATAATGGCCGCGAGAGTTAAAACATCTTTGGAATGTGAAACCTCTGTTCCCATTGCGATGGGCAGAATAATAACCCTTGCCCCCTGCCTTATTGCCGGCCTCCAATGCTCTTGACAACCATCTAGTTATAACTAAGCTCAGGTAAAGACTTTGGATAATCTTCCACCTGTTTTCAGTTACAACTGCTTCTAGTCCATCCCTCTTAATCTCAAAAACCTTAGCTAACGAAACCACACGCCTCATTGGAACTTTGATAAGTCTCTTCCTAAAACACATAACGGATTTGACAAAAGGTAGATTTGGCTTGGAAAGCTGGAGAGAAAAATCCTTGGCTTGATGTTTCTTTTTTGAGAAGATGAAATACCAAGATCTTGAGCCTAGGGTTTGAAGAAATCAAAAATGGGGAGAGAGAGAGTAGAGATATCGCAAGGATATTTGAGCCTAGGGTTTGAAGAAATCAAAAATTGGGAGAGGGAGAGAAGAGGTAACGGACGGGTAGGATTGGAAGACTTGGAGAAAAAGAAAATGGGGAGAGGGAGAGAAGAGGTATCGCACAAAAATGGGCTTATTGTTCGAACCCTAATGGACCGTAAGGAGAATACTAATGTTTGAAATGGGAAGGAGAAGACTAATGAAGAGAGAGGTCAGAATAAGAGAGACTAGTGTTCGTAATGAGACAGTTCGAAATGAGAGCTTCGGAAATGGAAGTGAGAATGAGGGAGAGAGAGAATAGAGAGTAGGAGAAAGAAAAGAGAATGTGAGAGAGAGAAAAGGAAAAGAGTCCTAGGGTTGCGAACGGCAACAACAACGGAACATTGACAGCGAACGGCAACAACCAACGAAGAGGAGTCTAGAATAGAGAGGGTAGGGTTTGGGGAGAAGAGAGGCTGAGAGTCGGAGTCTTCGGTCTAGATTTTAATATAAAACCATTCCAATCCCTCCCCATATGGTTACCACTTAATCCAAAGCTCAAGGGTGCATCTGTGGTAACCAAATACATATAAACATAGGGATACAACTTTTTTTTTACAGTACTTCGGTGGTTTCTTTCTCATGGGTAGGGAGAGAATGGTTCCAACTTATATTCCTTTGCTGGGGGAAGGGGGGAGAATGGCTTCTCTTTACATTCCTCTAGAGGTTTCTTTCTTTTCCATGCCCACCTCAAAATAATTGTGCGCTACAAATACCTCCCACCCCTTTCTTATGAACTTCCAAAGGCTCACACCAAAGGTTCCCCTACCCTCCTTTGAACACCATCCCCCCCATTCATAGCCATACTTTGCATTCACTACCATTCTCCACGAGTTTTCTTCCAATTGGAATCTTCACAACCACTTTCCTAATAAAGCTTTATTGAAAGTAGTTATGTTTTGCACCACCAAGCCTCCCACCTTTTTTAGGGTACACACTTTTGGCTAACCCACTAGGTGAAATTTGTGTTCCTCTCCCATCCCACCCCACAAAAAGGCTCTAAAAAGTTTTTCAATCCAATTAGCAACCCCCACTGAAAGGGGGAATAGAGAGAGGAAGTAAGTAGGGAGATTGGAGAGAGTGTTTTTTATAAGAGTTAATCTCCTCCTTTTTGAAAGATAGAGATGCTTCCAACCCGATAATCTTTTTTCCACCTTCTCTACCACACCATCCCATATTGTTTTTGCCTTAAAAGAAGCCTCCAAAGGAAGACCGAGGTAACTCATAGGAAGAGCTGCCACTTTACACCCCAATAAATCAGCATATTGGTTGATGTCATCCACCTCTCCCACCGGAACCAATTATGACTTTCCCAAGTTCACCTTGAGACCCGAAACCGCTTCAAAACATAGCAGGACAGCCCTTACAACTTGCAACTGATCACCATCTGCATCACAAAAAAATAATGTGTCATCCGCATACAATAAGTGTGAGATGGATAACCCATTCTGACTTGTTCCCGCTGAGAAATCAACAATGAAACCTCCCCTTATAGTAGTTTCTATCATCCGACTCAATGCTTCCATCACTACAACAAATAGAAAAGGGGATAATGGATCCCCTTGTCTCAAACCTCTTGAGCTCTCAAAGAAATCACGAGGAGTACCATTAACAAGCACTGAGAAACGTGCAGTTATAACACAATGTCTAATCCAATCACATCACCTATCTCCAAAACCACATCTCCGTAACATATACATCAAAAAATCCCAGCACACATGATTGTAGGCCTTCTCCATGTCCAACTTGCACAAAAGTCCGGAGTGCCCTCTCCCTTAGTCAACTATCCAAACACTCATTAACTATCAAAACTGAGTCCAAGATTTGCCGACCCTTTACAAAAGCGTTTTAAGGTTTGGAGATTATTTTATCCATCACTATACTCATTCGGTTTGCTAGCAACTTGTAAATCCTACCTACCAAACTTATAGGTCTAAAATCCTTCAATTCCTTAGCCCCCACAATCTTCGGAATGAGAGCAATAAATGTAGCATTTAGAGACTTCTCAAACTTGTGACTAAAGTGGAATTCTTGGAATACCCAAACTTGTGACTAAAGTGGAATTCTTGGAATACCTGCATCACATCATCCTTCACAACATCCCAACACTCTTGGAAGAATGCCAAAGAAAAACCATCCGGACCTGGAGCTTTGTCCTTACACAAGCTACGCACCACTTTTTCGGTATTCTATGTTGCCTGAATGGATGACCTTGATGACATTGTTGCGCCGGTGAGAGTTTGCCATTTTGTGAAAGAACTTAGTGCATTTATCGCTCTTCTTCAACCAAGTCAATCCAGATTTTTTACGCCAAGATATTTCTTCCAACAACAAGACCTTCTCTAACTCCGCTGCCACTTCAATCTTTCTCGTCGAGGACTCTTCATCGACCCCCCCCCCCCCCCCCAAGTTTCAAGAGAATGCAACTCCTCCCAAAGGGAGCTCTTTTGCTCATCTGTGTGTCTAAAAACTTCCACGTTCCACTTCTTTAAATCTAGCTTAAGGGCTTTAAGCTTACTAGCCGCAATGAAACTAGGAGTGCCATGGAAGGAGTAAGAGGCCCACCAACTCCGTACCTTCTCTCCAAAACCATCAATTTGTAGCCACATATTCTCAAACTTTAAATAACGTCTTCCCCCTTGAATTCCTACACAATCTAGCAAAATTGGGTAATGATCCGAGCAAACCCGTGGCAATCTCTTTTGGCATAGGTTCGGATACTGGGTTTCCCAAGAGGAAGAGATAAGAAATCTGTCAAGCCTTGACCCCCCTCTATTGTTAGACCATGTAAAAGGCTCCCCAACCAATGGAATATCAAGAAAATTAAGGTTGAAGATCAACTTTGAGAAGTCCTCCATCCCCCTTGACGATGAATTAGCCCCCTCCCTCTCACTAGGGAAACGAACTACATTAAAGTCCCCACACATAACCCAAGGAATGTCCCATAAAGAATGCAAACCCGCTAATTCCTCCCACAACTCCCTTCTTTCTCTATCATTATTTGGCCCATACACCTCGGCAAGAGCCCACTCCCACCCGTCCTCATAGTTCTTAAAAGAACCAGCTATGGAATGATCCCCAATACAAACCTCTACTAGCTCCACCACTCTCCGATCACACATCAAAAGCACCCCTGCTGAAGCCCCTAAGGAAGGTAAGAAGCTCTATCCCAAAAATGAACAGCCCCACAAATTGCGAATAATTCTTTTATCAACGAAATGTAATTTAGTTTCTTGAAGGCACACTATGTCAACTTTCCAACTACGAAGTAGGGAACGGATACATAGTCTCTTGTTAACATCATTAATCCCCCTAACATTCCACGATAATATCTTAGGCTTCATAAGCAAAGCAACTTCCCCGCCCCTTCACTCTTTCCCTTCCAACACTACCCTCGTTACCATTATAGTTAATGGTACATGATAACCTCTTCAATTCTCTTTCTTTTTTTATCGGTTGTTTCAAAGACATGGGACCAGCTTGCATGGCCACTAGTAAGGCCTATAATTGTTCCTCGTATCCCTCACTGGTGATCCCAATAACCCGTTGCACATCCGCCACCTTTTTCAACACCCAATCCGAAAAGAATGGACTGAGTTAGTTGTAATAGTACATAACGGAATGGGACTCTCCAACTCCTTCCTTTTAGCTCCCCCACCCTCTCTCAATACTATCTGAGAATTTATAGAGAGACCCTCGGACACTGCTGGACAGGCTTGGAAAAGATTCACTAGCTCAGATTGGGCCTCACTGAATGCACCACAATTGCTTTTCCGATACCACCATCTGTCCCCATATCTCCCCTCCAAGGAACCAACTCCCTTGTAATAACCTCTTCCCTTGGGGTCACCGGTGTCTATTCAGAAACCTCCCCCCCGTCGAGAACCTTGATTAGTTCTCCTTCCTCGATATCCGCAGCTCGTTGCAATTGTTCCGGTTCACAGGAGTGGTTGTCAACGTCCGGCGAAAATTTCTATGCCGGTGGGGGTTTCGGTCGATCTCATATCGGTGTCGGTGAAGATTGGTTAGAGATGTGAGCTGAAAAATCGGCTAACCCAGTTTGGAGATTTTTCGTTTGCATGGGTTTTCAAACTTGTTTTAGGCCTAAGCCTGAGCCTGAGCCTGAGCCTGAGCGTTCTCCTTCTACCCTACCTAGATCCAAGTTGCTCTTCAGCAGACCCTTATCCTGGCCCAAGCCCACTGATAAAACCCTCTTCCCCTTTACACACCGTTTCAACCAATGGATGTCTTCCATAGCAATCTTTCCTCATTCGTGCACGGCAACTCCCTGCAATCACCCTCACTTCTCTGTACTTCACCCAAAACACTCGGGCCTGGCATATCTGCACTTCCTACCATCTTCAAATCTCGAGGCAACACCCTCTAGGTTTGCACCGCCTCCTTGTACGACCGAGAACCCACTGCCGTCGTCTGGGGTAGAGCCCTCTGAGGTACATTGCCCCCTCTGTTTTGCACCACCACAGCAGAGGACGAAGGTTGTATTTCTTTCAAAGTTACCCCAAAGTTCCTCCACACCTCCCCCTTCCTTCCTTCCAGCACCATTATCACTCATTTCTTCTTCTCGTTGCCAAATTCTGACAAGGAAAGAAACCTTCCAAATTGGTTAGAGCCCCTCTGCAACACTAGAACCTGGTTTCCTTTCCTTCGAGTCGTCAGAAATCCAGAAGAACCCTCTGAAGCAGCGCACTCCTTCACCATCAGAGCCAGCCATCCCAGCGCTTCAATATCCAGAGAAATAAATTTCACCACACGGCGACTACTCTCCGTGATGCTCCACCACCTCGCACTTTCCTTTTTGAACAAAAATGACTCCTGTTCTATTAGGACCTCCCTACTCCACCCCATCTTAACTCAACACCTACACACACCAGAGTAATGGACACGCAAATCACAATACCGCCATCCACAAATGCAACTCAATAGCAAAACAACGAGAACAGGGCAACGAAGAAAAAAGAAAAACCACCAAACATGAAAGGTGTACGGAGAGAACAATGTACGAACAAAGAAACAACTTAGATGCTAATTCCTTTTATGTATTGTATATATGCTTAAGAACAATTCTATACATAGAAACAAATCAATGTACGCTTAACTCTAGTTCTATACATGGAATAGTATGCTAAACTATACAGTAACTAAAGAGATAAAGAAAGAACAAGTATGGATAGCAAAGAATTATGGACAGCTTTACTGTCCATTGATAGCCCCCCTCAAATTGATGCGGGTTAATCAACAAGTATTAATTTGCTACTTAAGAAACAATATCGATAGCGAGTGAGAGGTTTGGTGAAGATATCAGCAATTTGTAGTTCGGTGGAAATATGTAGAAGAATGATAACACAAGCTTCAAAGGCTTCATGGATAGAGTGACAGTCGATTTCAATATGCTTTATGTGCTCATGATAGACAGGATTGGCTATGATCTGAATATCACTCATATTATTTGCATGTAGAGGGGTAGGATCGGTCTTGAAGAAGTCTAACTCAGTAAGCAAACCACAAAGCCAAATAATCTCGGAACAAGAAAGAGACATCGCCCAATACTCAGATTTTGTAGATGCCTTAGAAACACGGTCTTGCTTCTTACTCTTCCAAGAGATCAATACATCACTCAAGAACACATACCAACCAGTGATGGAGGGACAACATGTATCAACACAACCACCCCAATCAGCATTGCTATAAGCAGCAAGATGAGGAGAATTCCTCGTAGGAAAGAATAAACCTCAAGCAGAAGTGCCCTGAACATAGTGTATGATCCTACAGACAGTAGCCAAATGAAGATGACGAGGGGTTTGAAGAAACTGGCTGACTTGCTGGACAACAAAAGAAATGGGCAGTCTAATTAGGTGAGGTAGACAACGCTACCCACCAACTTCCGATGTAAACTGGAATCAGCAAGTAAATCACCTTCCCCTTTGCAAAACTTGACATTCAATTCTATGAGAGTATCAACAGTGGTGGCCTCCTGTAGGCTAGCAGTAGCCACCAGGTTACTAGCATACTTAGGTTGATTGAGTGAAATACCAGATGGACTACGATGTACCTCAAGACCAAGAAAATAAGTGAGAGGCCCAAAATATTTCATGTGAATGACTCTAAGAGATGAGTTTTGAGCTGACCAAGTAAAGCAAAAACTAGTAATTACAATATCATCGATATAAATCAAAAGAACAACAATACCCATGATTTTCGAAGAAACGAGGAAGTGTCATACTACTCTGCTTGAATGAAATTTGTAATAAAGTGGTTTGATAAAATCAAACCAATCCCTCCGGAGCTTGTTTGAGACCATAAAGGGAGCGACGAAGCTTACATACCTGTGAAGTCGGAGAAGAAAACAATCATGGAGGTGGCTTCACATAAATACATTCTTTAAGATCCCAATGAAGAAAAATATTCTTGACATCCATTTGATGTAATGGCCAATCTTTAGAAGCACCAAGAGCCAGAATGGTACAAACAGTAGTCATCTTGGCCATATGAGTAAAGGTTTCTTCATAATTGACACGATATTCTTGATTATTCCCAAGTGCAACAAACCGGGCTTTGTAACGATCCAAGCTTCCATCAGATCGGACCTTGATTGAGTAAACCAATTTGTAACCCAGATGAGTAATGTGGGAGGACAAGACTCAACGTCCTAGGTGTCACCAACATTCATGCTTGGCAGCTTGTGAGTAAGATGTAAGAATATCAAAATTGGACAATGTAGCAGTAAGAGTTGAAATAGAAGTGCTAGAACTAGAAGAAGGAAAATCATACCTATCTAATGTTATAGACACTCGAGGAGAGCGACGTACCAATGGCACTGGAGGTGCTGCAACTGACTGAATCTATAACGTGGTAGGATCGGACAGTGGGTGAGCCACCAGAAGAGTTTGTGGGCGAGAGCTTCTCGTATACACCATACCTAGTTTAAAGTGAGGACTAACAGAATGAGGATCCGAGAACTGCTGCTCAAAGAAGGGAAAGACCACAGTGGTAAAGGAGGACAAAGAAGACACATGAAAGAAATGTTGTTTTTCAAAGAATATAACATTCCTAGGAATGCGTGTACAATGTAACGTCGGATCATAGCAAACAAATTCCTTGTGGCATACATTATAGCCCAAGAATGCACATCGAACAGATTGAGTAGATAATTTATGTCGCTCATAAGGAAGTAAATGAACAAAACATACTTAATCAAAGGTATGGAGGTTATTGTAACTAAATTGCTTACCAAACAAGAAGAAATAGGGAGACTCTATTTGTAGGACTTGGGAAGCTAAACGATTCATCAAGTGAGTAGCAGTTTTCAAAGTCTCGACCCAGAACGTGGATGGAACAGAGGATTCTAACAAGAGAGTACGTATCAAATCCAAAAGGTGACGATTTTGTATCAAATCCAAAAGGTGACAATTTTTGTGTTCGGCCACTCCATTTTGTTGTGGAGTAGGTGGACACGAACAATGGTGAATAATACCTTTAGAAGTCAAGAATTCCTGAAACTTATTAGACAAATATTTACCATCGGAATCTGTGCGCAATGTTTTGATAGAAGCAGAAATTTGATTTTCAACATGCGCTAAAAACACAATGAAAGTATGAAAAATTTCAGATTTAGAGTGAAGAAAATATATCCAAGTAAATCTACTATGATCATCAATGAACATTATATAATATTAAAATTTTTCATGTGAACTAACCGGGGAAGGTCCCCAAACACTATGGATAAGATCAAAACAATGAGAAGCTTAACTCGCATGCAAGGGAAATGGAAGAGTTTTGCTTTTACCAAGCTTGCAAGAAGTACACTCAAGAGAGGAAGAACAACTTTCTTTATTACCAAGTAAACCAGAGTTCAATACATGGGATAAGATCTGAGTGTTAAGATGGCCTAAACGATGATGACACACCATACTTAGATTTGGAACATTATTACAAGCAAAAGAAAAACTAGGAGAAACAGAAGAAAAAGTTGGAACAAGCAAAAATAGTGGAAAGAAGCACCTCACTTTAGGTCCCTTTGCGATCAGCTTTCCCGTTATCTGGTCTTGCACAACGCAACTATCACCAGAAAAGTTAATAGCACAATTGTTATCAACTAGTTGACTAACATAGATAAGATTCGTGGAAAGGTGGGGAGCAAGAAATAGATCAATAAATTTTGAGGAGACATCTCCGACAATAGTTATAGGCAAGGAACTGCCATTAGCAATTTGTATAGCGGATTGTCCATTATAGGGCCGAACATGACACAGAGCTGAGGGACTATACATCATGTGTGATTAGAGGCCCTCGAGTCCATATACCAGATTTTAGGAGTGTTACCTTGGAATCCTATAGCCGATAATATGTCGAAATTAGCATCTGTTGCACCATCTGCTGTAGAAGTTGTAGAAACAAAGGAATCACCTGAAGTAGAGCCATTGACCTCAGAAGTCGTTGCTGGAGATACAATAATAGAGACTTGAAATGCTCGAGGCTGGCGATTCTGGGGGTAGATACAACACTCCTTGATAATGCGGCCCTTTTTCTTGCAATAGGAGCAGTATATCTTTGGATAATTAGTAGTGATATGCCCATATTCCTTGCAGCAAAAACACTACAAGGGTTTAGAATTATTAGGCGGTCCTCGGCCTTGGGCAGAATAGTTTGAGTACTAAGAGGTTGTTCTTCACGAAGTAATTCACTAAAACAAATATCAAGAAATGGAACTAGAGACAATTTAGCAGAGGAGCGAACAAATTCAAATTCGAGGCGTAGTTTCATAAGAAACTGATCGCACCGGTTAGTCACATGAAGATTTTGAATAGTTGAAAGGGTGGCAACAGGATATGTCAAATGGTCTGAATACCATTTCTGTAGGATTTCCTTATATTTATATAGAATAATTGTACATAATTGTTGCCATAATTAGTGGTGCCTAACATGCTATCATTGAAATATGTACACCTACTTACACCTAATTTACACCTAATTAATTGATTGTTTCAACATTTGCGTCTAGCTAACATCCCCCCTCAAATTGATGCGGGTTGATCAATGAGCATCAATTTGCTTTTTAAAAAACAATGTCGATGACGAGTAAGAGCCTTGGTGAAAATATCAGCAATTTGTAGTTCAGTAGAAACATGTGGAAGAGTGATAACACGAGCTTCAAAGGCCTCACGGATAGAGTGACAATCAACTTCAACATGTTTAGTGCACTCTTGATAGACAAGGTTGGCCGTGATCTGAATAGCACTTGTATTATCGGCATGTAAAGGTGTAGGATGGTTCTGAGAGAAATTTAATTCAGCAAGTAATCCTTGAAGCCAAATGATCTCGGAACAAGCAAGAGACATTGCCCTATACTCAGATTCCGTAGAAGACTTAGAAACTCTGTCTTGCTTCTTACTTTTCTAGGAGATCAACGCATCACCTAAGAACACGCACCAACCAGTGATGGAGTGACGTGTATCAGCACAACCAGCCCAATCAGCATCGCTATAAGCAGCAAGGTTAGGAGAATTTCCTGCAGGAAAGAATAAGCCACGAGAAGAAGTTTCCTGAACATATCGTATAATTCTACGGACAGCGGCCAAATGAAGATGGCGAAGAGTCTGAAGAAACTGGCTGACTTGTTGTACGGCAAAAGAAATGTCAGGTCTAGTAATAGTAAGATAGACCAGGCTTCCCACCAATTTCCTATATAAACTGGGATCAGGAAGTAAGTCACCCTCCTTTTTGCGAAGTTTGACATTTAATTCCATGGGAGTATCAACAGAGGTAGCTTCCTGTAGTCCAGCTGTAGCCACCAAGTCACATGCATACTTATGTTGATTAAGTGAAATGCCGGAAGAACTTTGATGCACCTCAAGACCAAGAAAATATGTGAGAGACCTAAGATCTTTCATATGAAAGGACTCGGAGAGATGAGTCTTAAGTTGACCAAGTAAAGTATAATTGGAGCCTGTGATCACAATATCATCAACATAAACCAAAAGAACAACAAGACCCATGTTGGTTTGCCGAAAAAATAATGAAGTGTCATGTTTGCTCTGTTTGAAGGAAAATTGTAATTAAGTGGTTCGAAATTTCTCAAATCAAGCTCTCGGAGCTTGTTTGAGACCATAAAGAGAGCGACGAAGCTTACACACTTGTGAAGTCGGAGAGGAAAACGAACCCAGAGGGTGGTTTTATATAAATATACTCTTTTATATCCCCATGAAGAAAAACATTCTTGACATCCATCTGATGAAGTGGCCAATCTTGAGAAGCAGCAAGAGCTAGAATAGTACGAACGGTAGTAATCTTAGCCACAGGGGCAAATGTTTCTTCATAATTGACACCATATTCTTGATTATTCCCAAGTGTCACAAGCCGAGCTTTGTAACGGTCCAAACTTCCATCAGAGCGGACCTTGATGGAATAAACCCATTTGCAACCCAAAGGAACAATAGTGGGAGGACATGACTCAATGTCCTAGGTGTGATTGGCCTCTAGAGTAGTAATTTCTTCCTGCATAGCTTGTTGCCAACAATCATATTTGGCAGCGTGTGAATAGCATGTGAGAATATTGAAGTTGGACAGTGCAGCAGTAAGAGCTGAAATAGAATTGCCAGAGTTGGAGGAGGGAAATCCATACCTATCAGGAGGTACAGACGCTCGAGAAGAACGACGTACCAAAGATGCTAGCGATGCTCCAACTGACTGAATCTGGAGTGTGGTAGGATCAGATATCGGGTGAACCACCGGAAGAGACTGTAAGCGAGGACGTCGTGTATACACAATACCTGGTTTAGAACATGAACTGACAGAAGGAAGATCTGAGGACTGCTGCTCAAAAAAAGAAAAAACCATAGTAAAAGAGGACGGCATAGAGGACACAGGAAAGAAATGTTGATTTTCAAATAAAATTACATTCCTAGAAATACGTGTACGATGTAATGTTGGATCATAACAAATAAATCCCTTCTGACACACATTATATCCCAAGAAAGCACATCAGACAGATTGAACAGATAATTTATGTCGCTCATGAGGAGGTAAGTGAACAAAACATACACAACCAAAGGTTTTAAAGTTATCATAATAAGGTTGCTTTGCAAATAAGCGAAAATAGGGAGACTCCATATGTAAGACTTGAGAAGGTAAACGATTAATCAAGTAAGTAGCAGTTTTTAGAGCCTCTACCCAAAACATAGATGGAACAGAAGATTCTCTCAAGAGAGTACGTACCATATCTAGGAGATGACAATTTTTCTGTTCGGCTATTCCATTTTGTTGAGGATTAGAGGGACATGAACGTTGATGAATAATTCTATTAGAATTCAAGAATGTTTGAAATTCAGTAGATAAATATTCATCACCGGAATTTGTGCGTAATGTTTTAATAGAAGTAGAAAATTGATTGTCAACATACGCTAAAAACTCAGTAAAAGTACGAAAGACCTCAGATTTAGAACGAAGGAAGTAGACCTAAGTGAATCTGTTATGATCATCAATGAAAGTCATATAGTATCTAAATTTTTCATGTGAACTAACTGGGGAAGGTCCCCAAACATCACTATGTATAAGATTAAAGCAATGAGATGCTCTACTAGCATGCAAAGGAAAGGGAAGAGTTTTACTTTTACCTACAAGAAGCACACTCGAGATAAGGAATAACGATCTTTATTATTAGGTAAACCAGAATTTAAGACATGAGATAAGACTTGAGTATTGGGATGGCCTAAACGACGATGCCACATCAGAGTAAGATCTGAAGTTTTATTACAAGTAAAATATTTAATAGGAGAAACTGGAGAAAATTTTGGAACAGGTAAAAATAGTGGAAACAAGCGCCCCACTTTAGGTCCCTTCGCGATTGGCTCCCCTGTGACCTGGTATTGCACAACACAATCATCACTAGAAAAATTAACAGCACAATTTTTATCAACTAGTTGGCCAATAGAAATAAGATTTGTGGAAAGCTAAGGAGCAATAAACACATCAGTGAACTTAGAAGAGGCATTTCCGACAGCGGTTATTGGCAAAGAACTGCCATTGGCAGTTTGAATAGCAGAATGACCAGCGTAGGGCCGAATATGACACAAAGCGGTGGAATTATTAGTCATGTGATTAGAGGCCCCTGAGTCCACATACCAGAGTTTAGTAGAATTGTTACTTGGGAACCCCATTGCTGATAATGCCGAAACGAGCATCTGCTGCACCATTTCGGGTGTGTAGTAATTTGTTGTAGAAGCAGAGCCGTAGGGCTGCAAACGATCCGATCAAAGATGAGTTCGAGTAGAATCGAGTCGAGCTGGACTCAAATAATTCGAGTTCGAGTTCGAGTTCGAGTCGAGCTGAGAGTTTACCGAGTCGAGTCGAATTCGAGTCGATCAAAGACGAGCTCGAGTCGAATCGAGTTATTTATCAATCTTTGTTTTTACTCTCTAACGAACGAGCCGAACTTAGTCGAGTAATTACTCGAGTTTCTTACTCTTTATAAATATTTGACTCAATAATTTTTTTGTGAACTTAATACATTATTATTGTAAAAAAATAAAATGCTACTTCTACATAAAGTAACAAAATATATTACTTATACAAAATATTAAAAATAATATATAGAACATAGAAAATATATATAATAAAAGAATATATGTAAGAATATATGGAAGATTATATATATGTATATAGAAATATTACGAGTATTATTACGAGCTCAAAACGAGTCGAATCGAGTTTATACGAATCTTGTTCACGAACACAAACCGAGTTTATACGAGTCGAGTCGAGATTATACGAGTTTAGCTCGTTTAATATTCGAACCAATATTAGTGCTCACGAATAACTCATTTATTAAACGAATCGAGTTCGAATCGAGTTTATACGAGTCGAGCTCAAATTGTTCACGAGCAGCTCTGTTCGTTTGTAGCCCTAAGAAGAGGTGGTACCTAGATAAGAGCCATGTCCTGCAGACGCCACTGCTGGAGAGTTATGAAAAGAAGTTTGAAATGCTTGAACTTGACGATTATGAGGACGAATACGACATTCTTTGATAATATGACCATTTTTCTTGCAGTAGGAGCAGTATTTCTGGGGACAATTTGTAGCAATATGTCCATATGCTTTGCAGCAATAGCATTGCAAGTTTTTAGAATCCTTGAGCGGTTCTCAGCCTTGGGCAACATATGCCATAGTTGCTGACCTTGAACTATCATGAGAGTGCTCTAAAATAGCTTGAGAATTAAGACATTGTTCCTCATGAAGTAATTCTCTAAAACAAATATCTAGAGAAGGAACTGAAGATCGATTCAGCAGAGAGGAACAAATAGATTCAAATTCAGAACGTAATTTCATAAGAAACTGATCATGCCGACTAGTCTCATGAAGATGTTGAATAGTGGAAAGTGTGTTAATAGGAACATCTATCGTAATCAGTTCAGAATATTCGTTCCCAAGTGTTAGAAATGTTGAGTAGTAGTCTTGGATCGAAAGACTACCATGTTGAAATGTGGCAATTGCATGCTCTAATTGAAAGCGACGAGCACTATTCTCTTGATGATAAACCGTCTTTAAATAATTCCACATAGATTGAGCAGAGTGATGAGGTCGTAAGTTTGTAACAATATGTGATTCCATGGAACTAAGAAGCCAAGACATGATCCGTGCATCTAGCACACCCCATGAAGGAGAAGATCCGAGATCCTTAGATTTGTCAGAAGTAGATGATGGCGCAATATCCGTGCCATCAATATGACCCCAAAGGTCTTTTCTTTTCAGAAATAGTTCAAATTGAAAAGCCCACATAGAGTAATTGTTTCCCGTAAACTTGGAACACACGTGCGGTATCCATTGCAATAAAACTCAAGATAAAACAGTATCAATTATATATATATATATTTAAAATAAACGTAAAGACAAATTAAATGAATTGAAATAAGTTAAAAATAGAATAAAGAGGTTCTGGAAGAGAGCACTATCGTACCAAGAGAGCACTTGCCGAGAGAGCACTATCGTGTTCGATCGACGTCGGCGTCTGTAGGAGTTGCCGATAACGCCGAATGGAACCACGCCGAATGTAGGAGTTGCCGATATCGTGTTCGATTGACAGCAACGCTGAATGGAACCACATCGATTGCCTGTTCGATCCTCTGTTCTAGGAGTTGCCGATAATGCCAGAAGTAGCCGATTGCGTGTTCGATTCACGTCGGCGTATGCAGAAGTTGCCGATGACGCCAACCCACTGTTCCAAGAGCCACACGACAATAGCAACGCCAAATGGAGCCAGATAAGGCTGCGTCGGCTGCCTTCAAACTACAGAACCACGAACTAGAGTGATGGAAATCGAGAACCACCATACCGAGAAACTACACAGACCTCACCGAAATGAGGAGTCTTCTGTTCCGAGACCAATACGATCAAAGAAATGCCGAAAATAAGAAGATAAGGCTGCGTCGGCATCTTTCAAGTTACAGAGAACCTCAAATCACGGGAATAATTTTTTTTTTCTAAGAATTGCGATTAAAGATCGCATCGAGTGATTCAGAAATCAGAGTCTCTGATACCATGTCAAATGGTCTGAATACCATTTCTGTAGGATTTCCTTTTATTTATATAGAATAATTGTACATAATTGTTGCCATAATTAGTGGCGCCTAACATGCTATCAGTGAAATATGTACACCTACTTACACCTAATTTACACCTAATTAATTGATTGTTTCAACATTTGTGTCTAGCTAACAGGATATTCATTCCAAAGTGTCAGAAATGCGGAGTAGTAGTCTTGGATTGAAAGACTGCTATGTTGAAATGTGACAATTGCATGCTCTAACTGAAAGCGACGAGCGCTGTTCTCTTGATGATAAACCTTCTTCAAATAATTCTACATAGATTGAGCGGAGCGATGAGGCCTCAAATTGGTGACAATATGTGGCTCCACCGAACCAAGAAGCCAAGACATGATCCGAGCATCAAACACAGTCCATAAAGGCGAAGACATTGGATCCTTAGTGTGGGATGTTTGTGCGACATTCGTGCCATCAATATGGCCCCACGGGTCTTTTCTCTGGAGGAAAAGTTCAAATTGAAAAGTCCAAGTGGCGTAATTTTTGCCCATAAACTTGGCACACATGGATGTAGGGTCCATTGCAAATAAAATGTAAGCCGAGATGAGAGCAAAAAAAGGGACCAAAGGCTGAAATAACCACGAAAAAAATAACGAAAGCCGAGAAGTCACCAAGAATAACTGTACCAAAATAATAGTGCTGAGAATAAAGCCCAAAAATAGTGGAAACAGTACTAGAAATAACCTGCTATGAGATATCGAGAGCCGAGACCTGCAATTACAAACCTGCAATTACAAACCGAGAAAGCCAGAGTACTGTTCCGATAAGTAGACCCACAAAGATGCTGAAATAGCCACCACAGGGTTGTATCGAGACTAAAAAACACACAGAGGTCAAAAACTGCACCAGATGACTGCACCCACGGCCACGAAATGTAGAAGCACTGAAAACAAACAAACCAGTGCCGACAAACCCAGACTGGAAAACAGAGCCTGCCGGAAACACCCAAAACCAGAAGCTGCCGACAACAAAAACCCAGAAATAGACGATGCCGACAAGGCCAACCCAGATACAAAAGGCCAAAAACAAAAGACCTGGGACGGCAGTTTTCCAAAAACAGCAATGAACATGCTGAGACACAATACCGAGATCAAGAGAAAAAAATTTCGAGCCGTAGTAGTTGGCTCTTGATACCATGTCAAGAAACAAGTTTTTGGTGTGAAATAGCCGAATCAAATTGGCCTATTTTAGTTCTGTATTGCATATATGCTTAAGAACAATTCTATTCATGGAAACAAATCAATATAGAGAAATCCTGGGGGCAGACCGTCTGCCCCCCACGCAAAGCAGCCCCCGCCGCCCCCGGTGGCGGTGGCGACACCGCCCATGCCATCGGGACCGGCGGACAAAGGCGACCTCACCCCTACTACGGCGAGCTCTGGTATGCCCCCGGCAACCTTAAACCCGTTTCGGACCCGTACGGGTCCGAAACGGGTTTAAGGTTGCCGGGGGCACACCGGAGCTCGCCGGCGTAGGAGTGAGGTCACCTTAGTCCGCCGGTCCCGATGGCGTGGGCGGTGTCGCCCACCGCCACTGGCGGCGGCTCCGTTTGCTCCATGGCCGAATTCCCTTAAATTCATCTTCATTTTATTTTTTTATTGTGTTTTTTATTATGTTTTTATTTTTTTATTGTGTTTTTTATTATGTTTTTTATTATGTTTTGTTCATTTTATTTTTTTATTATATTTTTAATCTTCATTTTTTTATTTAATCATATTTTTTTATTTTATTTTAATGTATTTTTCATCATAAAGCAGCCCAACTAACGTTGGGCTGCTTTAGACGCTGGGGACAGCCGGACCGGTCCCCAGCGTCTCCCATCAATATATGCCTAACTCTAGTTCTGTACATGGAATAGTATGCTAAAATGTACAGAGAAATAACTAGAGAGATAAGGAAAGAACAATTATGGATAGCAAACAATTATGGACAGCTTTGCTGTCCATTGACAATACCTAGAAGGATAGTAGATCTCTTTGCATGCTAGAGTTTTATTTGGAAAAATGCAAATTGCAGCAATGTGGAAATGACCCCTATCTATCTAGTGTGGAGTATTTGGAGGAAAGATAAAAATGTTGAAGACCACAATCAAATGATGAAAGAACTTAAATTCATTTCTTCAATACTCTGTTTCTTGTGCTACCACTATAGACTTTAATGATTACGTTTTCACGATTTTCTTGTATCTTTTTCTACTTCCAATTTTATGTTTCTCTTGTAAACTTCATGGGCAGCTAGGCTATGCCTTCTGTGTTCTTCAATAAAGTCTTAAGTTAGTTACCAAAAGAAGTTTGTTTTTCCTTGCAGATTAATGGGTCTACAATGCTGAACTTGTCTTTGTTGACCTCGGACATGTGGTCTGTCTTGATTCGCATCTTCGCATACAATGAGAAGGTTTGTAAGCTATGATATCATCAATCTTGTGATAAAATATCATGTGTAAGATATATGTGCTAGAATTTGTAATTGACATCTAACGCCAATAATCCTTACCAGGTTGACTGGATGTACTTCGTAGCCTTTGCTACTGTCACTGCTGGGCTTGTTATTTATTCAGGGTATGTAATTTTGGATTCGGTTTTGAAAATCTTCTCACTATTCCAGTTAGGTAGGGCTTGAAAAGAACAAAGTGAATGTTAAGAATTGAATTGCGGAAACTGACTAATATTGGTTGAATTTAACTTGTGCAAAATGCTTCATTGAATATTTAAGCTTGCTTGGGCTTGAAAATATGCTCGAGATCAGTTAATGGCTGTTATGTTAACTGCCAATGAGCTTGTTGGTCTTTATGACATGCTCAAGATAACTAACAGGTTAAATACTAAATTGGTTCTCGTGTTATCTTAAAATTAATTTACTGTGTGCTTTTTAGATTGAATCAAATTATTCAATCCATTAGAATTTTGTTAATAAACCATCAAACATACTGATGTGGAATTATAACATGAAAAAGGTGAAGATAAAAAATCTAAAAAGATTTTATATACATTCTAAAATTCAAGAATTATATATTAAAAAAAAACAAATAATATCTAAATAAAATAAAATAAAAAAGAGAACTAAAGGCTTTGCCACGCAACCACCCCTTCGGTTCTCCCAGTTGGGCAAGGAGGGGAAGGTCTCGCCTCCCACCAATCCAGTCATACATTGATATCTGTAAGACTTTTATTTTTATTGAGTAAACTTTTCTTTTGGCAAAGCTCTACGAATCATTATGAATATTTTGTTACTCAAAAGTATATTTTATCTGTTGAATTTAGAAAGTCAATAATTTTCCTAAAAATATTAAATTTTATATGGATGGTTTCCGATTGTATATTTTAACATTATGCATTAAAAGAAAAACTATTGTGGAATTTATTAAAAATTCACTCAGAGATGATTTCAGAATTTGAAAGGAAGTCGAATTCCATTTTGATAGTTAATTGAGTTGAAACTTTAAATATATTAAGAAAAAAAATTATTGTGCTTTTTCTCTTTTGTTTGTTCTCTATTAACGCTTATGGATACAAGTTTATTTGCAATATATTAACTTAAAATCCTCATAAAAAAATATACTAAATTAAATCCAATCTTAAAATCCTAATTCCGTCCCTAGATAAGAGGGCTAAATTAAACTTGGTTGCTTTGAATATGTAGCATAGGTACAGAGGTCTTTTCCAGCCTTTGCTGGCTCGGAACATTGACCTTCTTGCACACTTTCAGTTACTGAAACTGTGAGTTGGTTGGGAGGCATGGTTAGGAGCTCTGCAGTACTTCAGATCTGTAGAATTTTGTTGATAGAAGACACGTAAGCACCAACTTTCATTTTTGTTTTTTGTTTTTTTAACTAGTGATCACCCATTGCAGAAGATCTCTAATTAAGTGCCCATTGCAATTCTAAAAAATGACTACTTTCTTGCACATGGATTAACCCCCCTTCACCCCAAAAAAAGAAAAAAAAACACTAAAAAAAAGACAATTCTTGCTTGCTTGTTTTGTGCAGTCTGTCTAAGTCCTGTGTGATAGTTCTCTTTCGTTTTGCTAGCAGACTGATATAGACATGTTCGACATTCTGATGGTTGATGCAGGTGTGACATTGAGGATGAACCACGTGCTGATGTTGCTGATGAAGATGCTGAACAAAGCAAGCATTTTGATGAGGAAGCCGGTTCAGGAAGTCACAACCAAGGAACTATAACAGGGAACTCGAAAACAGGGGGAAGCAGCAAGCATGATAATACTCCCATTAGTGTTGAAGGAAGGGAATATGTTGAGAGCAAGGCCATGGGAAAAGATGTGCAAGGGAAGAAATCCTGAATATGATTAGGAGTTTGAAGGTAGCCTCGTTGGGATTGTCATTTGAACAGTAACCATTTACCGCATTGAAGAAATAAGTGTAAATTATGGTTCTCAGTTTTGTTCTTCCCTCCAGCTGACATTATTTTTGGAGGTTCTAAGCGTTGGAACTGTGAGGAGGGTACGTTAAGCTTGATTTCTTGTAAGAGAGGGACTTCTTACCGGTCCGGTTACTTTTTCTATAAAAGTAGCCCTCCACTAATTAATTGCCACATAGACATTATTCAAAATAAAGATGAGAAAAGTTGGAAACCAGTCGAACTGGTAAAATTAGAAAAACAACCCTCTAATGAGATAGTGACATGCAGGAAATTTTTAGTGTCAAATCGATCATAGCATACACTTGATCAACAACCCAACCCAAAAGAAAACAAGTCACTCTGATGCGAAGCTTAACTGTCACATTTTGAAATCCAAGAAACAATATTAGAATACTTATCTAAGAAAGTTAAATTCATATTTTTAATAGAAAAGTCCCAACCCAACGTTTATAAATAAAACGCGAACCGAAAGTGTAAAGTAACAAATCCCGACTTAGGAATTATAATGAAATCATAGATCGAAGGTATAAAATTTGAACGCCACAAGGAAGAATCGTTGATAAATTTTCAAGTTTGCTAAAGAACCAATAGGAGAAATAAACCTCACTTTCCTTTTTGATTTCAAATTCAATACTTTTTTATTACAAAAGTGCATACTATTTATAATGAAAATAAGACTACAAGTTGGCTCCTTTTCAACCTTATACACAAGAAAATGAGATTAACTTGGTTTCCAAATAGGAAAGTAGATAAAATGACTAAAAATAGAAGTCTAAAATTAACATTAATTTTAATTTAAAATTTAGTAGTTCATCTATGTCAATAGTAGGTTGAAATGGACAAGGAAATTGCGTTTAAGAAATGTTTGAAATAAGCAAATCAATTAACTAACTAATTGGTCTGAAATTAGAAAGTAATCAGCCACTTTTTACTTCTAATTCCATGCCCAAGGCAAGTAATAATCTGCCTTTAATCTATGTCATTTTCAAGAAAAATCATGTCTAATTTAAGCAAGATCAACCCATAAGTTTTGATTAAATTTATAATGTCTTCATCTCCCTTAGACCAAACTTAGAATGCCCCACTTTAAAATCAGTCGAAATTTTTTGAATCAATCCATTAAGTACTTTTTTTATTTTTACCATTATAATAGGCTCAATTGGAACATGCAATAGATCATTTGATGGTGGTCGATTATTCTCGTCACATTCCTTCGTCTTCCAGGAGAGCCCACCACCATTAATCTCAGACATTCATTTCTGTATTCTCAGGCGATGAAGCATAAATCTTCTCGGGCGATGAACCCACCACCCGGATCGAGAAGTACTTGCCGCTACCCTGGCTCATCCCGGTCACGATCAAAGTGGACAGGTCCATCCACACCATAGCATACCCAAACTCGTCGCGAAGCTTCATTTTCACGGGTTCAAGATCTGACTCACTCACGCCGTTGAGGGATACATAAAGCTTGGTGGTGATCGATTTGACTCAGGCCAAGTCACACTCGAGTGAGCTTGGACGCGAAGCCAATGGCATGACGAGAGAGAGAGAGAGAGAGAGAGAGAGAGAGAGCTGAGAGATTCCATTTATGTGATTTTAGTTGTGGTGATTCGGTGAGGTGGGTTATAATGTGTTTATTGTATGTTTACATACGTGTCGTCGTGTGAATGGAATGCTGCTTTTGTAACATGAACAACTAGACCAGTCAACAGTGTTTCTCAATAAAGATTAGATACGCCTATAGGAAATCACAATCTAATTCAGCCCAAATTATTCTAGAGCTCGCTTGGATTCAGAGATGAGATGAGATGAGATGAGATGAGTTATGAATAGTAATAAAATGAGTGGTTGAGATGAATTAAAATTTAAAATGAGTAGTTGAAACGAGTTAAAAGTACGAAATGAGATGAGATGAGTTGAACTCACTTTCCAAAACAAATAGCCTGATTCTAACGCCCAACTCAGTCTGTCTCATCTTCACTTGCTTTCACATTTCAACCATGTATGCAGTGAAATTCTTTTGTTCTTTCAACTTCCAACTTTTTTTAGTCTATTATTCGAATAGGAAGATGTTGTACAAAAATAAAAAAAATAGATGTAGGATCTAATTCACCTTCTTCAAAGGAGCTTGGTGGTTGGTGTTAATTATGCAGGAATCAAGTGTTTTCATGTTTTGTGATCACCGTATTTAAAACCTTAGTGTCTTAGTCCAAAAAATATCTGGTCCCCACCAAAATCAGAGGAGGCGGGTATCTGGTCGTCCATAAAAGCGATGAGGTCTCTCGGCCACACTTGGACTTCGTCTCCAGGCTCGGCTTCAACCTTGGTGGCCGTACGTATTTCTTCTCTGCGGAGGACGAGTTTGTGAACCGGCTCTACCTTTTTTGTGGATGACGAAGAGGGCACGGGAGGGTGCTTTGGTGAGGACGAAGAGGGCACGAGATTGTAGAGTTTTGGTTTTCTGATCGGCTGTTTGAAAATTAAATGACTTATGTGGACGTCTGTCATTAGAGGGCTGTTTATTGAGGTTAAACAGTCTGACCAGCCCAAAGAAATTCTCTTTCTCGTAATTACATTTGTGTTGAACTCCGAGAAATATCCTGGTTTGTTGACATTAATCTAGTGGATAATGATAGGTTTACTATTTTTTTATTATTTATTTATATTTATTTTAATTTTAATTTTAATTTAATTTAATTTAATTTTATTCCCGCATCAATACCAATTCAGCCCCATCAACAATAATTCTACATAGAGTCAAGTTATTGTAGTTGATCACAATTCAGCTGATATGGCAACATGCCACGTCAGTCGACAAATGAAAAAAATGAAAAAAAAAGGCCGAAAAACGTATTAGAGGCGGGACTAAGGAGAGAGAAATACATTTCAATCGAATCCCGCATTTTAGAGAGAGAAGATCTACGATTTTTGCGACTGGTTTTTCCCTTCCCCGAAATTGTCTGCTTTTATCCCCTCATTCATCTTTGACTGGTTTTGCCCAAACCCTAGAAATCCAACTTTGTGATGGAAGAATGAGGGGATAAAAGTAGTTGATTTCGTATGTGGTCATATCAGCAAACCAAATCGAAGTCTTTCTACTCCTGGTATCACCTCTTTTTCCTTCTTAATTTAAAAGCAAATTGTATGACTAAAAGAAAGACATGAGTTTAAATTCCAGAGCTTTCATATGTGGTAATGCTTCATTGCTATTCTGTCCTTATTCATGATTTTAATGTTCTTCTTCCTTGTTTCATGATTATCGATATATCAGTGATAAAGTTGGATGCTTTTGGACTTGTCTCTATAAATTGGAATGTTTTATAGACCTTGTGGTATTCTTTTTGCCTTTTGGAAAAAACCTAATGGGAAAAATGAATATTGATTTTAGAAGACGTCCAAATTGTAATTTTCCTTTCATTAAAATTGGATGAGATATATTTGACTATTTTTCTAGTCTATAGCTTCCATTCTCCCTTTCTTCCAAGTAAGAGCAAGAAGGAAGATAGATAATGTAATAATTTGTGGTTGATTCTAATAGAAAAATGTGTAAGAACTTGTACTCAAGCTTTGGAGATATTTCTCTAATTGTGACATATTGGTCCATGTGATTATTTATGATTACTTGGCAAAAAAGTAATGATATTTGCTTCACTACTTTGTTCTTTGTAGCTTGGTCTCTTGCCTGCTCGAAAACTGAAAATGTAGAATGCAAAAAGATAGTTTGAACAAGCGGAGTATCTAAAGCACAAAAAAAAACTCTTAATGAATATCCTCGACATCAGCATCTTAAGGAAGTGGAACTTCATAGTTTTAGTGGTTATCCATTTGAATTTAACCTTGCTATATATCTACTCGGAAAAGCTAGTGTTCTTGAGAAGATGAGCATCGATCAAATAACTTCACTCTATTCAGGAGATGGTGAACGTGCTGTTATTGATTTTGGAAAGCTTGAAATCAAAACAAAGCAGAATTATAGCATTCTGCATTTGGAGGTGCCATGTACTACTAGTTTAGTACTTTTGTGATCTTTCTTGCCAGCATTTTCCTAAAGGTTGGATGTGACTATACTTTGAAAACTTTGTCATTCCAGAATTATGAGAGTGATGGTTTGGTTGTTATTGTTTTGTTCAAAAGGCCTGGAACCAAAACATTTTGGCCAAGGTTTTACCTTTTTTTTTAGGAACTTATTTGATGTATTCCAATGTCATGCAACATCCCTTGTTTTACTTATACATATATATATATCTATATATATATATATATAATCATCATCATCTTTTTTTTTATTATTATTCCTGTTAGGAAAAGGTACTTAAGTGGCTGTGATGAATGTGAAACTTATGTTATTGAGGTTGTTGGCTGCTTGAGTGGGGAGATTATCGTGGTGTCCCTGTAAATTGATTCTTAGGATACAAAAATCTTTAAACATACTTGTGGGTAAATTTCTTTTAACAAGGTCCTGTCTGTTCTTTAGAATGGACCTAGATTGGACAAGTATCTAAAAAGCAATATACAAAGTCATTTCATAAAATTACAAACAATAAAAACTAAGAAATAAATATTTAAAAAAATAGTTATAATTTATAATATTTATTAGAAAAAATAGAAGGGGAAAGATTGTCTTTTTTTTTTTGGGATAGAAATATTGGGTTCTTCATTATCAAATGAAAGCGAGAATTACAAATTGGCATTTGCCCACACAGCATCGTTTACAAATGCAGGACAAAGTCCCATCCACGATTCTATGTGGTTGATAGACCATGCATATCTAGCTGACAAGTGTGCGGCTATATTACCAATACTACCAACATGTTTGACATTGCAGTAATTGAAATAGGTACTTAATGATCTAACTTCCTTAATGACATTACCAAAAATATGCTAGGGCTCTGCGGTATCTCCTACTTGGTTGACCATGAGGAGGGAGTCCCTTTCGAGGGTTAGATTTTCTATGCCCAGGGGAATGCACAACTAGAGACCCCTTAGCATGGCGATAGCTTTAATTTCTACTAGATCAAAAGTTCCGGGCTCTTTGATGCTTGCTGCTGGTACCACTTCGCCATTCTGGTCCCTTAGGATGACTCCCACCCCCGCCAATTGTTGGTCCGCAAAAATCACTCAATCTACATTCATCTTCAGTATTCCTGAAGCAGCTTCATCCAATCCACTTTGTGCTTCACTTTTGCTTTTAGGGAGCTTATCGCTAGTTGGTGCGCTTGGTATAGAGACAAAGCTGATTCCAGGGACTGTACTAGAGAGATACGAATTTTCTCGTATAACCACTGGTTCTGCGGTACCAGTGGCACCAAGTGGTCATTGCAAAATCTCCATGTTTTCCTCTTTGCCTTGGCAACACATCCTGTGAATGATGTCGATGAAACTTTCTCCTCCTATTGTTATCCCCAACTTGCTTAGTTTCTGTTGATCCGGCCACATATAAGCTATTTTTGGGAAGTAGACTCCGGATATTGATCGCAGAGTGGGCAGATTTCATCCAGAAGAACCGTTTTTTGCTTGAGATTTTTCATGGTTGGTAGCAATTCCTTACAGGCTCACCATGTGAAGACTTTTACTCTGTGTGGGATCTTCATCTTCTCGATAACCTTCCAGACTTGCTTGTAGTGGTTTGCAGAGGGACCTTCCCTACCATAATTGATCAAGGTTGACTCTCTCCCGAGAGAGTATGCTGACTTGACACTAAAAGTGCCATCCTTTGTTGCTCCCCATATAATCTTGTTCGCTTGGACATCTGCACTGAGTTAGAATCTAGTGATTGCCTGAGTGACCTGTGGAGGAAACAAACACGTGAGTCTTGTCATATCCCACCATTTAGTTACCGGGCCAATGAAAGTAGAGAGTAGTTGCTCATGCTAGTAAACCATCTTCCCTTCCAAGAGCAAAAGCGAGGAGGGGGGCTAAACCAGAAATCTAGTTATCATTCCACATATCGATTTCCCTTTCGTTTCCTACCCACCATATACTTTCCCAATTAAAGTAGTTTGGTGGCCTCCCATATACCACGCCATGCATATGATGGGTTGGGACCTGGGACAGCTTCAAATAGGTGATAGTTAGGGAAATATCAAGCCTTGAAAATACTATGAAAGAGAGTGGAGGTGTTATGTAAGATTTGCCACCCTTGTTTTGCTAGGCAGGAGGTATTAAAAGTGCTTAGGTCCTTGAAACCCATACCTCCCTCCTCTTTGGAGCTACACATCTTCTTCGAAGATGCCCAATGAATTCTTCGCTTACCCTCATTTTCCCCCCACCAAAATTTAACCATAAGTTGCTCTAGCTCGGCACACAAAGACAATGGTAGCTTAAAACAACTCATTGCAAAAGTTGCGATAGATAGGGCCACGACTTTTATTAATACTTCCCTACCCCCTCGTGAGAGGAGCTTCTCCTTCCAGCTATTGAGTTTAAACCATACCTTCTATTTAATTTTTGAGAAGGCTGCTTTCTTTGCCCTCCCAATCATCGGTGGTAAGCCCAAATATTTCTCCATTTTTCTTTGACTTTGCACACCCCAAAAGCCAAGAACCTATTGTCGTAGTATATTGCTAACATTTCTACTAAAAATCATGGCCGTCTTCTCCCCATTCACTTGTTGCCACGATATTGATTCATACTCCTCTAGTAGACGTTGGATGTTCATGCATTCTTGGAGCGAGGCTTTACCAAACAGCATGATATCATTTGCGAAGAGAAGGTGGTTTACAATTGGGGCGCCGCGAAAAACTTTGATGCCTGAGAGCTTTTTTGAAGTTGCGGCTTTATTCAGGAGGGAAATAAAACTCTCGGTACCAAGGAGAAATAGGTAAGGGGACAAGGGTTCCCCCTGCCTCAGCCCTCGCGATGGTGTTATAAAGCTTGTAGGTAATCCATTGATCAACACTGAGTAAGATACTAACCAGACATATAGCATAATCAACCTTATCCACTGATTATCAAAACCGAGTTTCTTCATTGTTAACTCCAGGAAATCCCACTCGACTCGATCGTAGGTTTTGCTCATGTCAAGCTTAAGTGACATAAAACCTGACTTCCCAATTCTTTTTCGCCACAGGAAATGAGCTAACTCATGTGCCACAAGTATGTTGTCTGTTATAAGTCATCCAGGGACAAAAGCACTTTGGGATTTTAAGATGATTTGCGGGAGCACCATCTTGAGTTGGTTTGCTAGGACTTTTGCCACTGATTGAGCCATAATATTGTAATTATTTTATACTTTAATTCGATGTCAATCATACCTTTCATACTAATAATTGAATGAATTAGGCTTCATGTTTGCATTTAATGTACCAGAGTTAAGAATACATCTTCCTATTGCAGATATTTAAAATAGATGTTGTTTCTTATCTCTCCTTTCTTTTATTATTAATAAGACACATCATGACTTCATCCAAAATGTATTCCTAGCTCATGCGGAAATTCATACAAAAAATGTGACATCTCAACTCATGGCCAATCCTTGCACCAACTTAGGCACTTTGCACCAACTCATGCCATGCTCAAATTCCTCCAGATGGCAACATAAGATGCCTAAAAAATTCTTGCACTTTAATACAACAAAAGCAAACAAAGCAAGCCACCGGGCCCCCTGTAGTTCAAACCAAATACAAGGAAGCTAAGCCCCTGGCGCCCCAACTTGAAGTTCACGGACCTCCAAGTCATAGAAGCTCACAGTCTCACTTCCGTAAGCCCATCTTGCACCGAACACACTTCAAGCAGCAAATTCAACATCAAGGCTCAATTAATTCATGCACCAAGTTGCAAGCTCATGGATTAAATTTCACAGGAAGTCCCACCGACTCACTCCAATCCCCTGCATTCACTTACATCTCCTATGGCAAGCCAAGGTCACGTTAAAATCAAAGTTGCACTGAATTGCCTATTTGGGACAAGTTGTTTCTGCTAGCAGGAAAAGTCTTGGTTTGTAGTTGCGGCAAAGGGAACAAAAAGGCAGAGGAAGAAGAGAAGAGTGGGTTTTTCTTTAGGCTTCGTAGACCAGTTTCTTGGCCAAGCTCTAGAGATTGCCCCTGTTTTTATGTTTTGGTTTTGTTTGAGGGTTGTTCTTCGAATCCATAGATCTCTTAGACTAGGTTTGAACCTCTCTTGTTTTAGTTTACATCGTGCTTTTTAATCCTAGTCGTTCTTTATCTTGTTAACTTGTAGTTGGTTGTTTAACTTTAGATGCGTCCAGCTCCTCATTTCAGTAACTTGTTTCATATTTGTTCTTACGTTGGGGTTCTCTTAACTTGTTCAATCGGTGGTTGTTCATTCATTCGTTTCATTTCCAGTAGTTCACCTTCCATTTTCATTTGTTTAGAAATTTATTGTTTGAATGCATCATTTAGTTAGGATATTGTAGGACCTTTAGTCGGTGGTTTAGATTATTTATTACTCAGTAACTTTAGTCCATAGATCATTTCATTCGGTGATGTTAATTCAATCCATTAGTTGTCTTGTAGTAGTCATTTGTTTCATTTATTTTGGTCTTATTTTATTTGTATTAAATAGTTTTGAGTAATGTAATTTTTTGGGGACTAGATTTAACTTCTAGGAATGAAAAATATTTTGTTCAAGTCTTGCACACGAGGTGTTTGATAAAATGTTCCTTAGAACGTAGACTTCATAATTCTCCATTGGTCATTTGGAAACGTTGAATTAGATGACGTTATTGAACGTGGTTTAGCTTTTCAAGCGATGATAACCATAGGTTATATAACGCATGTTCACAACCCACTCAATGAATAGAAGTGATTGGAGTAGCGTCAAAGCGCATTAGAGAAAAAGATTCTTAGATGTTAGCCAAATATTTTCGATTCCAAATTCGTGTTTGATACATTATTTGCTTAACTTTTCTTGCATAATTTTTAATGACCACCTACTATCTCACTCCAAAGAAATATAGCATTTTATAATGTCGAGAAATCCATTCCCATTGTAAATGTCATTGTAGATAAGTTTATATTGTAATTTCATTTTATTTTCAATAGTGGACGAAATTACATATTAAATTAACTATTCCTTGAAGAAATGACTTAGGGATTTCTCAAATATTACTTGACAACTTTTATACTTATGAGTCATTTTTAAAACACTTTTTAGAGTGACTTAACTTTTTGGCACCGACCAACTTGTATACTACAATACATAGACTTATGGGGCGGAAGTGTGCCACTTTGGTGGGATTAGAGATTTTTGGTATCAATGTAATGAAGGTGTGATTTAGTGAGTGAGGGAACATACCGAAATTGAGAGCTTGTAAGACTGTTGTAATGGTCTTCCCTACACTGGCCAATAGTGTTGGTAGAACACCAGTTCCAATCTGTCTGGACCTGGAGCTTTTGAGAGGTGCATCTGGTTTAGAGCAGTAAGAACTTCATGATCCTCAAATGGTCTTGTCAGGTTACAGTTCATCTTTCCATTTACCCGACCTTCCATGTCTGCCCAGCAACTATCATTTGTGCTAGTTTGGGATCGATTCGTCATGGAGTACATCCGCTTGGAAGTATTTCACAATTACATTATCTCGTTTGGCACCCGTTTTCCAGCAGTCATTATCATCCATGATCCTCACGATCTTGTAGCCATATTGCTCTAGACCTTTGAGGCCACATTGTCTCCTCTCGGTTTAACCATCTCTTTAGCTCGGCTCTAGCTTGTTGGCAATCTCTTAACTTCAACATGCGTGGGTCATTTGCTTGCAGCCAAAGGAGATGTTCCCTTGCTTTGTTAATTCTCTTTCTAACATTTATGAATACGTCCCTGTTCCAGATCACAAGTTCGTTAACATATGTGCCTTTATTTTTTCTGCTAGTTAGGATAATCATTAGTTGCAAGGCACTAGTTTACCAGTAATTAACCACTTGGGTTTTGAGGGCTTTTCTAGTCATAGATTAAAGATAAGTGAAAAAGGAATGTATGGGTTATAGGCACTCAACCAGTACTAGGCTACTAATATGAATTTTTAATTAGCTTGATTATAAATCAAATCTTGATTTTCTTCTCTACATACGAACAACTACTCCTTATTGTACCAGCTTCTGGACGACATTCATTAATGATTCAAATACTGACCACCAAGAGGCAATCAAAGAAAATGGGAAAAGAAAACAAAAACAGTGAAACAATTCCAAAAATCGAGCTTTAAATAGCTAGAGTCTTCACGTTCTCCAAATTTTTAAACCCTAGACAGAAACCCCAAACCTCATCTGCGCGATTTCAGACCAACATTTACTCGATTTCTAGCTTTCAAACAAATAGCAAGAAAGTGCATAACCCTAAACTCCAAAAAATTAAACGAGCAAGGCTTCATCGAAGCTAAGAAACGCACCTCTGTTTCTCCAAGATGGTGCGATGGAGTCGAGATGGAGGGGGGAAAAATGGAGTCGACGAAAGCTTCTTCCTACTCCAGAAATGCACCTATGTTTCCCAAAAATGGCGTGATGGAGTTGAGAGAGATGAGAGAGCAATGGAGTCGAAGAGCTCCCTGTCTTGCGATAGCGCGAAGCAACGGGAAATAAACGAGGAAGGTGAAAATGCAATAATCGAAAATTAAAGCTATCAGAAATAACTCAAGAACAACACCAAAATAATAAAATATGTTTTTGAAGGTGAATAGTGTCCCGCTACATGTAGCGGGATCACTATTCATGCCTTCAAAATTCATTTATTTTAGAGTGTCTAATTGAGTGAGGTTTTGGACACTTTGAGCTATATTTTAAAGTAAAAGGTTGTTTAGCTACTCCATTTAGAGTGCTCTTAGATTTATTGTCCTAAAAGTTTAAGCTAAAAGTAAACTAGTTTAGTGCATTGCTTTTGTGATTTATTGTCAAATTTATAGCAAAAATGCAGAGATCATGCCTAGGAGATTTTCTTGCGACCTTAAATGTAATAGGCTCAATTTCTTGAGTCTAGTAAAGGTGTTAAACTGTATAGGTATCTGAGAGACAATCAAGAAAAGATAACTAGAGACATAAAATAGTTAAATTTAAGAAGGGCACGAAATCAAGATTTTCTTTCCTGTAGCAATACCCTGATAAACGGAATGGACAGAGATAAACTTTCAACTTAGGGAATCTCTTTTGGAAGAGTGCCCAGGACATATGTCGTATGAGATGAAGGATCAAAACCCATATTTAAATAGAATAATGCTACATATAACTGTGAGGTGTATAAATACCGCATAACCACTTTGAAAATAAGTGAGATCTATTATTTAAAAGTGAATTTTTTTCATGTAGGTCTCGTTATTTTTTCACTCTTTTCAAAATAATTATGCGACAATTACCCAAATCATGGTTGTATAAATCTCTTCTCGTTTAAATATAACTTAAGAGGTTGTGCACTGCCCTTTAAGAAGACATGTCCAAACGTGTCTGTAGTGTATGCATTTGATGTAACATTTTTGGCATCATGAATTTCAACATTTTCTATAGGATAACATTGAAATATCATCGTCTTTCATATTGAGAAAACGGCCTCCACCAAAAAACTTCAAACAAGCCGGACAATAACACATAAGCAAACTAAACCATTCTAGAAATGGACACTTAACCAAAATTCTATCAACATTCTCTTGATCTAAACTTGTACAGGCCAAATAGATAGATGAAAGTAGGTTCAAACACCTGAAAGTTGTGGGAAGACACAATCTGCAAGAATCCAAAGACAATTTCTTTATTTTTGATCGTTTTCCCACTTGAGCAAATAGCCAATGGGGAAATTGATAGCGCTCATCATACATGGACCATGTTCAAACTGTTTGATATCAAGCTTTTCAGCATGCTTACCAAAATTGCAAATTGAATCCATCAATCTACGCAACTATAATCCCCCTGCAAGGAATACTCGAGCCTAAAGGAATCAACCTTGTTTCCAACACGGAGTTCCAGAATATGATTAACCCACCTCACAAATCTACTCTTTTTCTTTTGTTTCCATTTGGTAGACTGCCGATCAAAGTGGTCCTCAAACATGTTTTTTCCATCTAAATCAAGGCTAGAAGAGCTCATCCAAAGGTATCTCCATCTTTTTGAAAGGATTCCAGTAGTTGCCCCCTCCTTCAACAACATTAAGGATATGATTGAAGAAAGAATGCCATCTGGCAAGCTACTAATTAGATCAACCACCGGGGCACTATCACTCTGGCGCACAAAATAAATAATCAAAACCCCGTAAATCTCAGCAAATTTACATACTTATTAAAGCAGTCATAATTTCCCACATTTCAATATATCTATAAATATAACAAGCAAGCAGAAGCAGCATCTAAGAATTCAAGAATACAGAGAAGGAGCATTAGACAATCCAAAACAAAGCCCAAGGTTGTCATCATAGGGAGCATTAGACAATGTTTCGCTTGGTACCCATCATGATAATCCACTTCGATCTGGACTCAAGCTTCAAGGTGTTTTTCAAAAGGCAAAAAGAATACCACGAAGTCTATAAAACATTCCAATTTCTAGAGATATGTCCAAAAGCATCCAAATTTATCATTGATAAATTGATAATCATGAAACAAGCAAGGAAGAAGAATAATAAAATCATGAACAAGGACACAAAAGCAAATGAAGCATTACCACATACGAAAGCTTCGAAGTTTAGATTACTGTCTTTCTTCTAATCATACAATTTGCTTTACAAGAGCAATGAATAAGAAGGAGAAATAGGAGATACCAAGAGTAGAAAGATTTCGATTTAGTTTGCTGACACCGACCACATACGAAATCGACTGCTTTTATCCCCTCATTCTTCCATCACAAAGTCGGAAGGATTTGGGCAAACCAGTTGAAGATGAATGAGGGGATAAAAGCAGTCGATTTTGGGGAAGGGAAAAACTAGTCGCAAAAATCAAAGACGGACGGAGCTTGGATTCGAAGATGGCCGGAGTTTGGGATAAAGATAGTTAGAGGGTTTGCTGTGAGGGAAAGCACAAATCTTCTCTCTCTAAAATGTGGGATTCGATTGAAATGTATTTCTCTCTCCTTAATCCCGCCTTCAACACGTTTTTTGACCTTTTTTCAAATTTTTTTTTTCATTTGTTGGATAACATGGTGTGTTGCCACATCAGCCAACTCCTAGTCAACTACAATAACTCAACTCCATATAGAATTATTGGTACACTCCTACAAATCTCAAAGATCTCTTTGTCGTGCAAGTAAGAAGCCTTCAACCTTTCCAACCAAACAAAATGGGTCAAGCAATGTGATATCAAACAAAGTACCTTATGCTTCTGAACCCTTTCTTTTCTTGAAGAACAATGCTACTATATCACCTTATTTTACCCCCTCATCTTGACCGCTTATGCATTAAACTTTTTTTTTTAATGGTTAAGAAAGTGATTATTAGTGTATTGCTATTTTTTTAAATGTTTAAACATGTTTAAAATGCTTGAAATAAAAAAACAAAACAAAAAAAATGCAATTTGCATTAGGGGCACATCAAATAGGCAAATTGATGGAGTATAGTAGCATTACCCTTTCTATGCGCATCTGTAGTCACATTCTCCTTGCCTTTCTTATAGTCAATAGTTGAATCATAACCCCAGAAGTTTGCTAATCCATTTATGTTGTCATGGTGTCCTTATCTTTTGCTCCAATTGAAACTTCAAGCTTTATTGGTCTGTTTATATCACAAAGGCAGCCCCTAATAAATAAGGTCTCTATTTCTTAATAGCAAGCACCAAAGCGAGTAATTCCTTCTCAAAGGTGGATAAGTCCAAGGCTCCCTTTTAAGGCTTGACTCAGAAAAGCCAAGGGTCTCCCATCTTGCATCAGCACTGCACAAATTAGGCAAAGTTAAAACAGGCAGGTCGATGAGTACCTGTGCCAATGCCTTAAATGCTTTTGAAGTTTTAAAACCCCATATAAATGCATCCTTCCTTAGCATATCATTGAGTGGGGCAAAAATTAATCCATGATTCCTCAAAAATACCTATAACATCTGGTTAGTCTAAGAAATTCCCTCAAAGACTTAATAAACTTGGGCAAGAACCAATCAATTATGGCCTTAACTTTAGATTGATTTGCTTTGTGTGACATCTTGGATTTTTGCTAAGACCCCGTTCGTATTTCTTTTGGATATTAGTTATTATTGGGTTATTGTTTTAAGTGTTGGAGGATTTCCTTAAGCAATATTCTATTCTTTTTATTTGGACCTTGAAGTTCTAAGTTTAAATAGCCCACAAGGAAGATAAAAGAAAAGGCCCATAGAGAATTAATTCGGCCACCTAGAGGATTAGGGCTTTGGAAAGCCCAAGTTGACTTCTAGGAAGGGAGAAAGCTCCACTTGGCACAAGAAGGAGTTTTCGGTCCTTTTAGAAAAGAACTCATCATTTGGAACCTTGGGAAGAAGCAAAAGTGACCCATGTCAAGCATGCATTGGGTTTCTAGAAGAAAGAGTGGAAGAAGCAAGGAGAGAGAAATAAGGTTTCAACCAAGGCCTTGGACACCACTTGCATGGCCCAATCTCCTAGAAAAGGACACTTATCAATTTTAGAGAAAACGGACTTTTGGAGTTCCAAGACATGCCTTGCTTGGATAGAGAGAAAGGCGTGTTCTAGAAGAACTTTTGAAAAGCAAAAGGGGGAGAAAGGAGACTCAAGGGTCAACTCGGGAAGACCAAAAATTCGTTTGAGGTGACATGGGATTTCGATAAGGTCAAGATATACACACTTATGCCACATGGCAACCATGCACACTGTAGAGTGTCAAAGAAGATTAGGGTTTTTAGAGATTTACCTTTTGGCCACCAAGTGTAATGTACCTAGACAAGTGAAGAAGAGCAAATTGGAAAGTGAGGCAAGAGAGGGTTTCGGATTTGAAAGCCACACACCACCCCACACAAGCAATCTTTGGATTTTCCATGCGATCCCATCATGGTGAAAAGGGAAAGAACTTTTTTTGTCAAGTGTCATGCATGCATTGGTAAGTGGATTTTCAAAAGAAGAGGGAAGCTCTATAAAAGGAGGTAGCTGAATTTGAGGAAGCCTTTTGCTCAAAAGATTTTCAGATTTCTCTTAGACTAACCGGCAACACCATCTTCTCTCTAGCTTTTACTTTCTCACCCTTTCTCACCAACCAAACACCACCATTCTCTTCACTATTTTGATTTCTCCTTCAATATTTCAAGTTGAGAAAGTGCACACGGAGGTAAGGATTTTTTCACCTTTTCTATGGTTTTGCCATGAGAAAATATTTTTGAAAACCTTAGACACCCACTCTTATTTCGTTGTTTTATACATTGTACTTTTGTAAGTAAACTTCCAAATTACTCTTGATAATACTCGTATATATTTTGTAAACTCTTGTTTGTATTTTATTGTTTAAATCTTGTTATGTTGTTGCATATATATATTCGGTTTTGGCTAAAGTGATAAAATGCCATGTTTTCGTGATACTTTAGTTAAAGTAGATTTTGAGTATGCCATATGAGGGTTTTGATTTCGACATGTATATGTGCTATGCATGCTTATCTTGACATATGCATGTGTAGAAGCATGAGTCTATGAGTTGTGATGGGGAAAATCCATGTTTGGAGGACTTGAATGAATCAACCAAGATCATATTAGGGTTTTAAAAATATGTTTTGATGTTTGGCAAGTATGATTTGAAAATGTCTACGTGTATTCGTCATTTGATTGCATGTTGCTATTTGGACTATATGTTTCGCCTTTTACATGTTGCATGAGTATGATAAATGTAACATCATGTGTCCATGTCTCATGCATTTGGATCTATGTTTTCTAAAAGAAAAGTCAAAGTATGTTTTATCATGACTCCAAATGCTAGAATGGAAAAATGTCCTAGTGAAAAGTTGAGTGGAGACTCTTGGATCGACGAAATACAGTCGACGGGTCTCGAATGGCTCTTATGGAAAGATACCAGAGCGAGGTTTCACCTAAAGCAAGTGGATATCATACGATGCAAGCGAAATAAACAAACTGCTGTAAAGAAGATGTTTATGTTTATGACGTGATCACCTTGATCAAGTAAATCGTTGGTTGATGCAATAATTAGCGGAGAATATACAGTATTTAAGAGAACCATGAGGTATTCAACCATGTGAATTATATTATATGAACAAGACATTTGAGCTTTATGATATGATATGTTATGATATGCTATGATATGATATGTTATGGTATGATATGAGATATTACATGATATGTTATAATAAGAACAAGAATCCAAACTCAAATGATATGAATATGTGTTAAGAATTTAAATGATGAAAATATGTTTTATAAGAAAGTCTATGTTACATATGTAAAAGTTTTACGTGAAGTACATGTCCATGCATGCATTCGTTAATGGCTTGCTTTTATATACTTGTGATATCTATGGCATGTTGACTGTTTACTTGCTGATATTTCTTCTATGGTAGTTTCTACTACCATTCCTTTCCCGGAATGGCGAAATGGTAGAAATTGTAATAGGAGTAAACAATCTCTGTGGAAAAATGTGAAAGACCGACTACCTAGACAGTCAAGGAGACCCCGAAGCCCTAAGGGTCCCTCAGAGTCTTCAGCCGTGGATAGATTGGAGGCAGCTGACCAATTCTTAGCTGAGATCATGAAGTTCTTTGAGATACTGAGGATTTTGAGTCAAGGGAAGGGAAGGCCAAGCAAGAAAGACCCTATGGTGATTTAAGGAAAAATTTACTTCTGTGGTTTAGACGATCTTTTAATATGGTCCCTTGTGACGCCCCCAACTTACGTCTGGGATTTAACGTAAATTAAGGTGTCTGGATGAGCAACACTCGGCTACTCACCCTCGCACTTAACAAGAATAAAAGCATAAATTACTAAATTCGCAGCGGATTAGGTTTTTCAATATAAGACTTTCTAAAGATCACACGGAAATTATATATACAACATTCATCAAACTTAAACATTGTACTTTTTACATATACAAGTCCAAATTGTAGCAAAATATATACATTCATCCCAAAAGAAACTTTCCTTCACCTCACTCTTTCTCCCTCTTAACCTCGGGATATTCTCTCCCATAGCGAAACCTATTCATGCTAATACTAAAGTCTCGCTGGAGCTGTTGTCCCTGTGGAGTCACACAAACTCCACACATGGACAAGGAGCCATCTACTCCTAAGGTTAAGCAGCATCCCGTACGTCTCCTCTCCTCAACAAAAGTGGATGCGTCGAGACTCCGAGATCCGGTGGGTCGACTACTGATAGGAGGTCCGAAGGAAACAAAAGAAATATCCAAAAAGGGACTATAATCGGAAAGTCCCTCAGGACTCCCCGAAGTCTCCTGCCTCATCGGGGCTGTCCCCCTGCTGGTCATCGAATCCTGTATGAAATAATATGCACAAAATATATGGAGCCACAAAAGAGTGAGATTTCGAATGAAATCTCAGTAAGTACATAAACAGCTTAAAGGAAACAGGGAAAACAACCACAAAGTCAAAACCACAACTGACAAGGGAAGATACCCTAACATACCCCTCACAAGACCACTGTCTAACTGACACTTTTCTCGATTCACCCATGTCTTATATTAAATTATATTGCTTTCCCCTTTAAAATTCTTATTCTTTCATATCACTGATGGGCGTTACGTATCGCCGTCCCCATCACATACACTCATCAATCATCCGGGCGTTACGTATCGCCGTCCCCGTTATGATGAGTCTGGTGTCAATCATCCGGGCGTTACGTCTCGCCGTCCCCGTTATGACACGAAATATACACACAGCACTGCGGGCGTTACGTCTCGCCGTCCCCGCAAGGATCAATCACACGGGCGTTACGTCTCGCCGTCCCCGTGGAGATCACAATTTCATATCACGACAGGCGTTACGTATCGCCGTCCCTGCCGGCACGTCAGTCATACGGGCGTTACGTATCGCCGTCCCCGTCATGACGTGACTAACTTAATCTCGACAGGCGTTACGTATCGCCGTCCCTGCCGGCACGTCAGTCATACGGGCGTTACGTATCGCCGTCCCCGTCATGACGTGACTAACTCATCTTTTATATATTATTTTCTTTCTTTATATTCTTCTCTTATACACATGAGTCATCTCACTTATAACCCTTCCCATTTGAAACACCACTTCCATTCTAAGGAAACCTTAAATCTAGGCAAAACAGGGTATCTCGCTCGAGCGGCCTGTCGAGCGAGTATCGAGCGAAGTCTCGGGTTGAGACTCACTCGAGTGGGGTATCGAGCGACAGTCAAGCGAGGGTTCAGATTTTGCCTTCGCTCGACCACCTGTCGAGCGAGAGTCGAGCGAACTCACGGCTCTAAGGGTTTTTCCACTCAAAACATGCCAATCTTTTTCATACACACTATTTATCTTCTTAAAAACCTAAATCTAAGTTCCCACCATTTTATTGAACATAAAAACAAGACAACTTATAATCAACCCTACTCATGTGTTCATTTCCACTCAAACATGTTCTCAAGTGTTCACTACTATGAAACATAACTCAATCATGCCAATAAAACCAGTTCCATGCTAAATGTAAGCTAGAATATGGACTTACAATTTCTTCCAAGCTCAAGAAAATTGATCCAACCAACTTTCTCCAAGTTAGCTCCCACACACACTCACTTCACTCACAAGTGATCACTTTGAGGGTTTGGGGAGGGATTTCTGGTTTGGCTTCACAAGGCAAGTGCTCTCTCCTTCTAAAGGAGCTTAGGAAGCTCTCAAGGCCTTATTTATAGGGTGGTGGTCGACCAACATGAGGGAGAGAAAGGGAATTGCACCCAAGGTGCCCTAGTTGGCAGATTTGCATGTGATGAGGTGTCCATCTAGGCAAGATCTAATGATGAGGATTAAGCCTCCCAAATCTTAGGCTTTGCAGCTGGATTAGTCATCCAAGGGCTCACAATTGAGGTGGTTTGGTTGCCCATCTTGATCCATGGCTGAGAAGCAAGCTAAAGGGATAAGAGGTGAGGTGGCAATTCACCTAACCATGCATGCATCTCTCATCTCCAGCTCTCCCCCTTGTGTCACACGCCCCTTCCAGATTTTCCAATCCATTTGGTTCCTTCCCAACTCCCTTAGGTCTTCCCTCAACAAGTTCTAGAAGGTCACTTCATAGTTTAGTTAAGGTAGAGCCAATTTTGATCCAATTAGTCACCAATCAACCAGATTTTGGCTCCCTTGAGTTCCCATCACACTAACCATTCAATTGACTTCCAAATCAACTTTCCATCCATTCCTAACTATCCCTACACATGTCCTAATCCCAGAAAATCCTAAAACCAGTTGCCTATTTGGTTACATGCCCCAATCTAGTTCAATTACCCAACTCGGGTTCCAGTTAAGCCCATTCCAAAACTGCCTATTTGATTCCCAAATAAGTTATTGATTCCCTCCGAATCTCAGGAAACTTCCAACATAAAAGTTTTCGATCTATCTCTTAAGGTTCTATACCAATTGGAATCACCTCATTTGGACATCATATGGCTGACTTATGATCATTTTCCTAAAACTCGACAGATTAATCCGAAAGTGCATAATTCTCAATACTAAGTGAAATCTCACATTCCTCAACTAAATCTCCCACTCTAAATTCCTATTAAATAAATGCATCATATAAATCTCCTTAAAATAATATCTATAAAATAATTTACCTTAGAAAAATTTGGGCTATTACATCCCTTGTTTTGGAAATTCTTTTGAATACATAACTCTTTTGAAAGTGCTTATGCTTATAAAACGTTTGGGATATTTGCACTATTTGATACCATGTTTCTTATTTATTTTTACCACTGCGCTAAAATTGATAGCAAATAATTTTTTCCACCGTGATTTTTATTGCATATTGCTAGAATATTAGGTGTATTATATCTTAATTATCATGTATAAGGGTATGTAACCTTATATTATATGTCTCGACACATTTCATCACCATTAAATCCCAAGCAAGGCTAGGGCATCGCACTTTAACTCCACCACTAGAAACTAAATACCCCAAGTAATCAATCTCCTCGCAACCAAACCTACACTTACTCTTAACAAATAGTGTATCTTTTGCTAAGGTATCCAACACCATTGACAAGTGTTGTAAGTGGTCCTCCTTAGTTTTGTTCTAGACCAATATATCATAAGAAAAAAATATATAACAAATTAGTGTAGGAAAGACTGAAATACCTCATTAATCAAGCCTTGAAAAGTAGTTGGAGCATTGGTTAACCCAAAAGGCATAATCGAAAACTCAAGTGCCCTTGTGTGTTCTAACTGTAGCTTTCTCAATGCCACCTTCTCTCGCTCTTATTTAATGGTACCTAGATTCGAGGTTTAACTTAGAGAAGATTGTGGCCCAAAACAACTAATTCAATAATTCATCAATAATAGGGATTAGAAACTTATTATTCACTGTTTCTTTGTTCGGTGCCCTATAGTCGATACACATGTGCTAAGTCCCATCAAATTTCCTCACCAAAGTACAGGTGAAGAGAATGGAAATTGACTATCTCCAATTACCCCCTGCATCCAATAATTCTTGAACAATTTTTTCAGTCTCGAATTTTCGGTAGAAGGGTATCTATATGGTCTCACAGATACTTGTAGCGTCCCCAACTTGAGTTTGATCTGGTGGTCCTTACTCATATTGGGTGGTAAACCCTTTAGGCTCTTCAAGTACCCTTCCATACTTCAGCAACACAACTTCTATATTTCGATAAACTCTTCCTACTATCTTATTTTGATCTTAAAAGCATTCCCTTCCCTTTCCAGTGTGGTCAATTGGCAAATCTGTATATCCTCCATCAGCATAGACTTACTTGAGTTTATGCATTTCAAAACCACAGACTTCTTATTATTCTCAAATGTCATAGTGAGACTATTAAAATCCCACAATATAGCCCCAAGTTCTCAACCACTATATTCCTACTACCACATCACACCCTCCTAGTGAAAAAAGAAAAAGAAAAAATCAGTCACAAACATATTTTCTTGTATCTGGAATTCAACACCCTCCACCATGCCTTCATTCCTAATTATTTTCCCATTAGCCATTCTATCTTCAATTTACTCCTTGCTTATTTATTATCAACCCAACCCTTCTTCCTATCATAGGATTAAAGAAGTTGTGAGTGCTTCTTGTATCTACAAGAACCACTATTGAACAACCATAAAATCAACCATTAATTCTCATGGTTTTCGACTCAAAGAACCAGCAATGGCATGTAATGAGATCTCTAGAACTTCACACTCAAGATTAAGATCCCCAAACCTCTCAGTCTTTTCTAACGCCTCACCATTCTCCACATCCCCTTCCTAAAATAGCTTGATGCCCCCAATAACAAAGATTCTGGTCTCCTTGCATCTATGGCGTGGATTTCACTTTGAATCATGATAGTAGCACAACCCCTTCCCCTTCTCTCTGTCATCTCAATTAGGCTCGATTTTTTGAATAAAAATTGTAGTCTTAGAATTATCGACTTTTCTTCCAAGACCAAGCTCCTTCCTAATAAGGATTATTGACTATGATACTCCTCCCACATGTACTAACAATTAAGGAGCGTGGTATCCCTACCACTATATTGCCGCCACGAGTATCATTGATGTACTACTCTCAGATCTTAGCCAATCCAAATTCAGACTTTAAGGGTGTAACATTTTGACTGGAAGCTGAATTTCATCTTTTAGTCGTAAGAAACAACTTAACTAGTCATTCTTAGACAACCCTCTCAATCGACTTGAGATGACCTCGAATTGAGATTTGTAGGTTGCTACTGATGTGGTCTACCTCAATCTTGTTATTGCTTTCATGGGATCATCATAAGAAAAACTCCCAAATCTCAGTTGCAAAACCACTTCAAATGAATCTAAAGTGTTGAAATTTATTGTCTCCTCAACATCCTGAGCCTATATTAGTGCACTGCCTTTCATGTAAAAGGAAGACATCAAGAGCCCGATGAGATGCAAGGCAAAGTAGTGATTTGCCTTATAAACTCACCCAATTGGATTTATACCATCAAATCTCGAAAAATCCAGTTTAATATAACGAAATTGCATCCCTCAAGATACCTCAGAATGTTCAGTATTCATCCCTTCCTCATGTTGGCCATGTCCATTATGAGAGGCCATTCATCCTCTATTCACGGCTTCCAACCGCAAATCCATTTTCTAATTCAATTCTTCCAAGGTCCCTTGATGGTCCTCGACTCTTTTTTATTGTTGTTCTTGATGTTGTCTCAACTCCAACACCATCTTCTCTAATTCCTTATAGCTTGTGCCATCAGCCATTCTTTCCAAGAAAAAGAACATGCCAAAGTACTCAACTCTGATCTTCGAGAGATCAGATCCTCCAAGAATATGTATTATTCACATTCAAAATGAAAATGCCAGTCTCAGATTTTATACATTCAAATGGCAGTTAAATTCGTTAGACTGGGGAAGGACACATTTAAGTGCGAGTCTACCCTGTTAATGAAACACCTATGACACTTACGCTTACTTATCCCTCAGTTCCACACTTCGATCCTTCACCACACTCTTCCACTACACCTCATATATACGACACCCCATCTCCATTGCACCCATTCACACACGACACCCCCTGACAAAATCCCTGATTATTATTTTAGTTTCCTATGGTTGTCGGTGTCTGTCTTGTAGAGGAAAAGACAGAAGAATATATCATGCTTGGCTCTTGACTAGCGGCTAATATTTAAGATTTGGGATGGCTGGTATCCTCTATATGTGCCTGCTCTCTGCTTGCACTCTTATCTGTCTTTTCTCTAGTTAGGATTCAAACTTATGTGACACTTTTCAACATGTTGGCAACAATCTGAGTGTCTTAGGGGTAATAAATTAACAACTACCAATACAAAGTCGATAGTTGCTATTCCCTAGTCAACAACCTTTACCATATAATTTCCACATTTTTATAGAGAGAGAGAGAAGGCTCAGCCAGCCATCATTTATTGATATACTGCAATCAGTCCGTAAACTAGGACTTGGAAAAAAATATTTCTTATTCTGACAGATAAAAATGATGGAGGATTTTTTTTTGGGGGGGGAGGGGGGGACAACCGTTCTGTACGTTACAAACTCAATATGCAAAAGCATTAGTCCAAGAACAAAAAGAACGTTAAGTTCTCAGGGCACAGGCTACGGTTAGAGAGAGAGCTCCAAGATGAGTTAAACCTGACATTATCTTAAAGACTGATCCTAAAAGCAGCTGAGTTTAATATTAATCCACATCCCGAAGTCCAACCCCATGATTTCTCAATTTTTTGCGGCGAGAACGGGGAAACAGAAGTTGCTGAATCTGCTTCTCGGCTGCAACTTCAGAAGTTGCCTGAAAAATACAATATGAACACCAAAACTGTCGATAAGCCGCATGGTTGTGTAAAATGTATAGATTATTCTATCCTTCAATGAGTTTTTGACACTAAAAAGGGATATTCTACATGTACAAAGTTGATTCTTGTCAATGAGAACTGACGTTAAACAATTATTGATCACAATCTCTAAACTTTTTCCATATATTCCTGCAAAGATGTTAGTTTGTTTTTTGTGGTACAAAGAAAACCATTTAGAAGGTATCTTGCATTTTGGTAGATGGGATTTCGAAAGAAATTGTGTTTCAGTCAGGTTGAAATGGGTGATAAAAAACAGGTCTGAGAGATCAGACCTTACTCAGTAAATCACTCTTACCATCCCCTCATGAAGTCTTAGGTAGGGTCAGGTCTGGCAACATCTGAATCAAGATCGACAGCATGTCTGGCAAACCCACATTTGCAATTCAAAACAACATACAAGACACAATATTCTCTCAAAGAAGGGAAAAAAAAAAACTCTTTCTCGGTTGGATAGTTTTTCAGGTTTTGGCCATGGAGGCATTGCAGCCATTAGTGAAGGATACCATGATACAACTTAACAGCATGGAGATGAAAAAACCATATTAGTCTGGAAAGCTGCAAGGGATGGAGGTGGAGAAGTATTAATAATAGCTAAGTCATTAATCAACAGCCATGGAAAATTATTGCATTCAAGGACCAATGAAGGTGACAAGTTTACCTGTCTCCGCAACTGGAAAAAAATAATGAACAAAAAACGAGGTTTGCAATGCACTCAACAGAAAAACAAAAAATGCATGCGAATGAGTAAGGAAACGATAATCTAACAAATACTATATCAAAAACGGTTTGGCAGAAACAGAACAGGTCAACTATTGCATTATCTAGTCGGCCCAAGACAGGACTGCAGATTGATCTGGAAGAATTATGAGCAGATCAACTATAGAATCATCTTGAAACTTCATCATGATCAATTAACCATTAATGGCCCAATAGAGTCATATCAGCATTGCATGCACCGATGATGCAAAATCTCAATGAAGTGCAGGTTAATTTGGGCAATGCAGCTGGTAATAACCCTATCAGATTCCTCATATTCTGGGCAGATGAAGCCAGAATTGTCCAAGTGGTCAATAAGGTCTGGAGAGTAAAGGATGTCGATGTCATGGTGGTCATAAAACAAATACCTTAACGCCAAGATGGATGAATTAAATATTTTCTCAGGGAAAAAAAGAAAACACTACAGCAAAAGTACAGTGAAGATCTATGAGAGGCTGCGGAGGGAAAATCCAAAATTCAGATAAAAGCAACTGGCTCCAACTTGTCTTCGCCACAGGCTATACAAATTGCAAACTGCCTTATTGAGGCAAAACACATCCGGAAAAATCATTACTCACAATGGTAATCAGATAATTGCTAAAACCATTTGAATAGGCTTTTATTTCATACTGTTCACGTTCTTCTCTAATCTATTTAGAAACTATTTGAAGTTCACTATCATATTTTCCAATAGACTGATTTATACTGCAGTGGATTTCATAATTGACACTGCCTGAAATAGAGTACATTCTCAAGATGCAACTAAATAGCTTACCTTGACTTTGAAAGGAAAGCGATGTGTTTGTACTTCCACCCCAGAGAACACCCTAACATCCATGCCCAGACTGTCAACCCCAATCAAATGAGCTGACTATCAAATCAGAAAAAAGTGATCATCAATGAACTAATCAACTCTGTCAAATGTGATAAAACTATATAGTATTTACAAGCTAGAAGAGAAGTGTGGGTTATATGTTGGATGATTAAACATGTGATAAAACTGAAAATATAGTTCATATAGAACATGCCATCAACTTTTGCTTATCTCCCTAGCTTTATTTCTGAACCAAATAGCCACAACTGATATTCTATATAAGCACCTTGTATTTACATAAAATTTGAAAAGGTTAAAGCTCTTTTCCTATATGAAGTAAGTTTTCAATATGCTTCATTGAATTCATCCCAGAAACTCGCAACTATAATCCTTGAAGCTAGAGAGGGGACTCTAGAAGCTTGCTTCCTGGGGTTCATGTTCAATACACGAGCATCATAGATAAATTTGTCTTTGTTTTTCGTATTACAACATAACTTCCAAGAATGTATGCCTTGCATTCTAGCATTCATAGGACTTAAATTCTCTATGATGTCCTGTTCAAAGTCTATAACTTGCATTATTCTGGTGCTTCACAATCTGGCTACAAAATGCAATTATGAATTTGTATCAAGCTTATCACCTTTTTTTTTTTTTTATCAATAATTGACAATTTTATTGATGAAAACTAAAGGCATAGCCTATGTACATGGGACATCCACACAAGAGACACCTAAGTACAATTATTAATAAATACAAGAAAATCATAGAAACGTGTCCACTAAAATCTATCACAGTCACCCAAATGAACAAAGTGTTGAAGAAGAAGACTTTAGGTTTTTCCATTGACCATTCACGATTGTGGGAATTTCTATTGTTCCTCCCCTCCAAATGCACCACAATAAGCATATGGGAGCCATCTTCCATATCACTGCAATTTGTGGACTGCCATATATGTCAATTGGTCTCAATGCCCTTTCTAGAGGGTTTCCCTTCATTTATATAGAGGAAAGAATTATACATCATGTTGCCATCTTTACAAATAAGTCAAATATTTACACCCAACTGCTAACTATTAATCTCCAACAACCAACTACCAGCTACCTATTTACACCCAACTTCTAACTATTAACCTCCAACTACCAACTATCAGCTACCCTTATTATGATAAGTTGACCCCCCCCCCCCCGGGGCCCCCCCGGCCCTCTTTCTCTCTTTCAAATTGATGCAAGTTGATCAACAAGCATCAATTTGCTTTTTAGGAAGCAATGTCGATGGTGAATAAGAGCCTTGGTGAAGATATCAGCAATTTGTAATTCAGTAGAAACATGTGGAAGAGTAATAGTATGAGCTTCAAAGGCTTCATGGATATAGTGACAGTCAACTTCAATATGTTTTGTGCGCTCATGATAGACAGGGTTGACGGTGATCTGAATAGTACTTTTATTATCGGCATGTAAAGGTGTATGATTGGTCTGAGAGAAGTTTAACTCAGCAAGCAAATCTCAAAGCCAAATAATCTCGGAACAAGTAAGAAACATTGCCCTATACTCAGATTCCGTAGAAGACTTAGAAACTTTGTCTTGCTTCTTACTCTTCTAGGAGATCAACGCATCACCTAAGAACACGTACCAACCAGTGATGAAGCGACGTGTATCAGCATAATCAGCCCAATCAGCATTGCTATAAGTAGCAAGGCGAGGACAATTGCCTGCAGGAAAGAATAAGCCACGGGAAGAAATTTCCTGAACATAGCTTATAATCCTACATAAAACAACCAAATGAAGATAACGAGGAGTCTGAAAAAATTGGCTGACTTGTTGTACAGTAAAAGAATTGTCAAGTCTAGTAATGGTGAGATAGACCAAGTTGCCCACCAACTTCCTATATAAACTGGGATAAGGAAGTAAGTCACCCTCCTCTTTGCGAAACCTGACATTTAACTCCATGGGAGTATCAACGGAGGTAGCTTCCTGTAGGCCAACTGTAGCCACCAAGTCACACGCATACTTATGTTGATTAAGTGAAATGCTGGAGAGACTACGATGCACCTCAAGATTAAGAAAATATGTGAAAGACCCAAGAATTTTCATATGAAAAGACTCGGAGAGATGAGTCTTAAGCTGACCAAGTAAAGCAAAATCGGAACCAGTGATCACAATATCATCAACATAAACCAAAAGAACAACAAAACCCATGTTTGTTTGCCGAAGAAATAATGAAGTGTCATGCTTGCTCTGCTTTAATGAAAATTGTAATAAAGTGGTTCGAAATTTATCAAACCAAGCCCTCGAAGCTTGTTTGAGACCATAAAGAAAGCGACGAAACTTACACACTTGTGAATTCAGAGAGGGAAACAACCCCGGGGGTGGTTTCATATAAATAAACTCTTTAAAGTCCCCGTGAAAAAAAGCATTATTGACATCTATCTTATGTAGCGGCCAATCTTGAGAAGCAGCAAGAGCTAAAATAGTACGAACGGAAGTCATCTTAGCCACAGGAGCAAAGGTTTCTTCATAATTGACATCATATTCTTGATTATTCCCAAGTGCCACAAGCCGAGCTTTGTAATGATCCAAACTTCCATCAGATCGGACCTTGACGGAGTAAACCCATTTGCAACCCAGAGGAACAATAGTGGGAGGACATGGCTCAATGTCCTAGGTGTGATTGGCCTCTAGAGCGGCAATTTCTTCCTGCATAGCTTGTCGCCAACAATCATACTTGGCAACGTATGAGTAGCATGTGGGAATATCAAAGTTGGACAATGCAGTAATAAGCTGAAATAAAATTGCCAGAACTGGAAGAGGAAAATCCATACCCATCCAGGGGTACAGACGCTCGAGGAGAAAGACGTACCAAAGACGATGGAGATGCTGCAACTGACTGAATCTAGAGCGTGGTAGGATCAAATATCGGGTGAGCCACAGGGAGAGATTGTGGGCAGGAGCGCCTCGTATACACAATACCTGGTTTAAAGCGAGAACTAACTGGAGGAAGATCTGAGGACTACTGCTTAAAGGAGGGGAACCTCAGTAGAAGAGGGTGGCACAAAGGACACACGAAAGAAATGTTGATTTTCAAAGAAAATAACATTCTTAGAAATGCATGTACGATGTAATGTCGGATCATAACAAACAAATCCCTTTTGACACACATTATATCCCAAGAAAGCACATCGAACAGATTGAACAGATAATTTATGTCGCTCCTGAGGAGGTAAATGAACAAAACATACACAACCAAAGGTATAAAGGTTATCATAACTAGGTTGCTTAGCAAATAAGCGAAAATTGGGAGACTCCATATACAAGACTTGAGAAGGTAAACAATTAATCAAGTGAGTGGCAGTTTTCAAGGCCTTTACCCAAAACATGGAAGGAACAGAAGACTCTAACAAGAGAGTACGTACCACATCTAGGAGATGACTATTTTTGTGTCGGCTACTCCATTTTATTGAGGAATAGAGGGACATGAACGTTGATGAATAATACCCTTAAAATCCAAGAATGCCTGAAACTCAGTAGATAAATATTCACCACCGGAACCTGTGCATAATGTCTCAATAGAATTAGAAAATTGATTGTCAACATACGCTAAAAACTCAATGAAAGTATGAAAGACCTCAGATTTAGAGCGAATAAAGTAGACTCAAGTAAATCTTCTATGATCATCAATGAAAGTCACATAGTATCTAAATTTTTCATGTGAACTAACTGGGGAAAATCCTTAAACATCACTATGGATAAGATCAAAGCAGTGAGATGCTCTACTAGCATGCAAAGGGAAGGGAAGAGTTTTGCTTTTACCAAGTTTACAAGAAGCACACTCAAGAGATAAAGAACAGTCTTTATTACCAAGTAAACCAGAGTTCAATACATGAGATAAGATCTGAGTATTGGGATAGCCTAAACGACGATGCCACACCATACTAAGATCTGAAACATTATTACAAGCAAAAGACTTAATAGAAGAAACTGGAAAAAAAGTTGGAACAGGCAAAAATAGTGGAAACAAGCACCCCACTTTAGGTCCCTTCGCGTTCGGCTCCCTCGTGACCTAGTCCTGCACAACACAATCATCACCAGAAAAATTAATAGCACAATTGTTATCAACTAATTGGCCAACAGAATTAAGATTCGTGGAAAGCTGAGGAGCAAGAAACACATCAGTGAACTTAGAAGAGGCATCTCTGACAGCAGCTATTGGCAAAGAACTGCCATTGGCAGTCTGAATAGTAGATTGACTAGCGTAGGGCCAAACATGACACAAAGCGATGGGACTATTAGTCATGTGATTAGAGGCCCTCGAGTCCATGTACTAGAGTTTAGTAAAATTGTTACCTTAGAACCCCATTGTTGATAATGCCAAAATTAGCATTTGTTGCACCATTTCTGGGGTGCAGTATTCCGGTGCAAGAGGTGCAGGAACAAAGGACGCATATGAAGGAGAGGCATGTGCTGCAAGAGGGACAATAACCGAAGTCTGAAATACTTGGGCCTAACGATTCTGGGGGCGAATACGACATTCTTTGATAATGTGACCATTCTTCTTGCAATAAGAGCAGAATTTCTTAGGACAATTGGCAAGAACACTGCAAGTTTTTAGAATGCATAGGTGGTCAGCATCCTTGAGCGGCATAAGCCACAGTTGCCGTCCTGGAACTGCCATGAGATTGCTCCAGAGTAGCTTGAGTACTAAGACGATGCTCTTCGCGAAGTAACTCACCTAAACAAACATCAAGAGAGGGAACAAGGGATCTGTTCAGTAAAGAGGAGCGGACAGATTCATATTCCGAACGTAGTTTCATAAGTAACTGATCACGCTGGGTAGTCGCATGAAGAGCCTGAATAGTTGAAAGAGCTGCAACAAGAACATCCGTTGTAACCAAATCAGCATATTCATGCTAGAGAGTTAGAAATGCCAAGTAGTAGTCTTAGATGGAAACACTACCATTTTGAAATATGGCAATCGCATTTTCTAACTGAAAGCAACGAGCATCATTATCCTGATGATAAACCTTCTTCAAGAAAGCCCACATGGATTGGGTGGAGCGATGAGGTTGCAAGTTGATGACAATATAGGGCTCCACTGAGCTAAGAAGCTAAGACATGATGCGTGCATCAAACACATCCCATGAAGGAGAAGACCCGACATTCTGAGATTTGTCAGAAGCAGATGGTTTTGCAACATCCGTGCCATCAATATAACCCCAAAAAGCTTTTCCTTTGAGAAAAAGTTCAAACTGAAATGCCCAAATAGAATAATTTGTGCCTGTAAACTTAACACACAAGTGCGGAATCCATAGAAAAGAAATAGAAAACCCACGTGCTGAAAAGCAGAGAAGCAGAAAAAAAACAAACCAAAGGATCGATTGACGTCGGGATCACCACACGAGAGGGACAGACTGCACCTCAACTCAGAATATGCTGAGAAGAACAGTAAGACCTCAAACAAAAGCTGCCGAAAAAACCAAGACAAGCTGTAGAGTACTATTCCGAGAGACTTTTTTTTCGAGATGATTGTGCCAAGAGGAACAGACCACTGTGCCGAGAGTAACCAAGCCAACGAGAGACTAGAACCAACAAGGGAAGGCTGCACGAAAATCGCGGGTGCACCACAAGACCACACATACTTGACTGAATCACAAAAGCGACACGTCCGAAACCGAGAAAAGAGAAAAAAAAAATTCAAGAAAAATTAGTAGGCGGCTCTTGATACCATGTCAATTGGTCTCAATGCCCTATCCAAAGGGTTTCCCTTCATTTATATAGAGAAAAGAATTATACATCATGTTGTCATCTTTACAAATAAGTCAAGTCAAATATTTACACCCAACTTCTAACTATTAACCTCCAACTACCAACTACCTATTTACATCCAATTTCTAACTATTAACCTCCAACTACCAACTACCCTTATTATGCTATGCTGGCAATATAAACCCCGCCACTTTACTAGAAAGCATATCAACCTTCTAGGTATAAACCATGCTTACCTCAGTCTATCAAAGTCATTCTATACAGCCCCGGCTACCTCGTAGTGTAGTAGTAGATGATCTGTAGTTTCCTTGTTCGATTTACATATACAGCACCAGCAAACACCAAACTCACGTAAGCTATGTTTGTTATTGAGATATCTCAATGTTCATCTTACTAATCTGTGATTGTTCAAAGAGGCCCTCCATGGCTTGGGTCACGCCTAGAAGTATTGAGTCTTTATATCCTTGGAGAAGAATAGGCCACAGCCCACAAGTTGCAGCAATATGGAAGATTATCCCTATTTGCCTCATTTGGTGTATTTGAAATGTGAGAAATAATAGAGCCTTCAAGGATCCTGAGCAAACAATGAAGGGTTAAACGATGATTAAGTTCATGTATTTAGGTGGTTGAAGGTGGAATCAAAAACTTTCATTTTTACGAAAGAGGGAGGAAATAGCTTTCGCATCTCTTAATGCAGTAAAAGGGTGGTTAAGTTCATGTGTTTAGGTGAAACAATGGCTTTGTGGGTTGCTAAGGCAATAAAGGATTGTTTAGAGCTCAACTGCATGAAGAATTCTTCAGGGAGCTAAGAATGGGTATTGGAGTTCTCATTATTCAACATCACATTAATGCAAGGGGCAGTTTTCAACAACTCTCAGAATTCCGGAATGGAAGGAGGAAAGGTTTGTTGGGATTCCGGAAGGCGCAAATGATTGGATGGGAAGCTTTTCTACAATCAATTCGAAGCGTTACTGGATCCAAAGCCACTATTCTGAAGCATACAAACATAGGGGAGTTTACTGGGTCGAAAGCCACTATTTAGTGTTGAAATTGCTAGCAGGTAGTCCAACCGAAAATAGCTCTACGACGGAAGGAAAGTGTAAGGTACTTGTAGGAGACAAAGGTTGTCAGGTGATGTTGGGACAAGTAAAGGTGGTGTTGTTGGCTGTCAAAGCCCAATTGATGGAATTTATGGAGTATGTGAGTGATCTCAGGATTAAAGTGGATAAGGGGCTAGACCTAATCGTGGGTTTGGGTGGTAGGTCGAAAACAAACAAGTGGGGTAGGGAGTAGATCCTATGGGTTTGAAGGCCTCAAGTGTGCCGGCAAAGTGTGTTTTGACGCCATCACAAATAGGATCCTTGGACGTCGGCATCATTGTTCACGCTAGTGTCCCGTAGGACATCAGTAGCTTGTCGTTTTCCTAGAGTTCACTTTCAGTTGAAGGTGGGGGTTCTTCCAAGGTCTTGAGTACTTTGGAAGAAACTGACAAGCCTTTTTTAGAAGATGCAAATGGGACAACAGAAGGTAGTGCTTCCCCTACCTGTTCTATGCCTCCTAAGGGAGCAGTAGGGCCAAACAAAGTGGCACAGAAGGGATCGTCAGGGGGTGTAGCTCATACAAGCAATAACCTCATCAATGGAGGGGAAGAACCTTTAATGGTGACAGCAACGATGGACAACAACTATATAGCGGTTGAGGAGGTTCGGGATTTAAATGCAGGACATGGCAGGGAGGAAATTTTGGGTTTGTCGTTGGTGTCTTGTGAGGAGGAATGTCTAGGGTCAGGAGTGCAATTGGGTACTGTGTCTGCGGATAATCTTGTTCCCTTGGTTTATCTTCCTCCGTAAACAATATAGTAGGTTCACCATCAGATTGGGTTCTACATAAGGTTAATGAGATTTAGCATATTGTGGGGCTCTCACATGAGGATGTGAAGACTAATTTAAAGTACTACTCACTGCGATTGAGGCGAGCCACTCACTTGAAACCAAATAAAATTTTAAGAAAAGCAAAGAGTTAAAGCGTCGTTATTGAACAATCAATCAACTATGACGTTAAGGGTGGTAGCTCAAGTTGAGGAAAGACTAAATAGAGGACATTATGAAGACGTTCTTGTAGAGGAAGTTTCAGGTGAAATATATCTTACAGGAAATAAGGGGTTGCGGTTGCGGTTGGGAAAGTGTATTTTATTCCAACTCAGGCTTGGTGTATTTTGAGTAGTTTTTCCCGTACTTTTTAAGTCATAAGGAGTCTAGTATGGGTTAGGTGGTTTCTTATATGCATACAGTGTATTTAGTTACTCCTATTGATATATATAAATATATACTTGTTAAAAGAAAAATCTATTATCTAGACATGATTGTAGGCCTTTTCCATATCGTAGGCCTTCTCCATATCCAACTTGTATAAGAGAGACCAAGATTTCTAGATTTTAATCTACTATCTAAACATTCATTAGCGATGAGTACTGAGTCCAATATTTGTCTTCCCCATACATATGCATTTTGGAGTTCTGTAATGATCTACCCCAAAACTACTCCTAGACGATTTGCAAGAACTTTTGAGATAATCTTATACACCTCATTCACAATGCTAATGGGCTGATAGCCCTTACCTTTGATGCTCCAATCTTCTTGGGAATAAGTGCAATACCCAAATTTTGCAACCAAAAAAAAAATTCCTAAAATACCTTCATTAAGGCCCCGTTTTGATACAGAAACAATTTCATCTCATCTTATCTCATCTCATCATTACAACTTTTCAAATTCTCATACAAAATATAACAAACAATCCAGTTTTTCAAATCTCAAAATAATCTAATTTTAAAAATAATATTCTAACAATATTTTATTCAACTTTCAACTTTCATCTAAACAATCTCATCTCATATCACTATCAGAATGGGGCCTAAATCCTCTTTCACCACTTTCCAACAAGATTGGAAGAAACCCATAGAAAATCCATCTAGACCAAGTGCTTTGTCTTTGGCTATCTTCCTTACCGCTTCATGAACCTCGATCTCCTCAAACAACCTCTCCAGCCAAGAGACATTCTGCTGCCCACTGGACTCAAAAGCTAACACATCAATCTTTGGCCTCCACCCCACTGGCTCGGTAAGCAATAGTTCAAAAAACGGACATGTTCTTGAATCACAAGAATCTTCGTGCAAGCAGCTCCATCAATATTCATTATCTCAATGGCATTAGTTTTTCTATGGGAGTTGGAAACTCTATGAAAAAACTTTGCACTTCCATCACCTTATTTCAACCACAAAGCTCGAGATTTTTGCCCTCACGAGATCTCCTCCAATAGGGTAACCCCTCTCTTGTTCTGAAACTAGTTCTGTACTCTGAGAAAGTTCCTCCAAAGAAAAGGCCCATCCCTCCTATGCCCTCTCTACCTCATGAAGCTCCTCCAATAGTGACTTCTTATGGTTGCCTATATCTCCAAAAAATTGCACATTCCAAAGCTTTAAATATTTCTCTAGAGTTTTCAATTTTCCTACAAAAATAAAGCTAGTGGTGCCTTGGATCTGTTAGGAGGACCACCATTGCTTGACCCGTTCCACAAAATCTTTAGATTTAAGCCACATATTCTCGAACTAGTATCTCCATTCTCCTTATACCTACACTCAATCAATGGGGAAATGATTGGAACATAGGCGAGGTAGTCTTTCCTGACATATCTCCGAATAATGAGTTTCCCGCTCCTATACACCAAGGTAGGTCCAACGAGTTATGTACCCTAGCTATCTCCTCCCATAGAATGTTTCTACCGATGTCCAAAATCGGCCAACAATTCCAGCAAAAGCCCACCTGAAATTCTTTTTGCTAGGTAAACACATTAATATTATATTAATATGAATTGACATCGCTCAAGTCCACAAGGGGGTATACAAGAGATAACACCTATGTAGGAAGAAGAGAGCGAAATAAGAAAATCATGAAAATCAAGGCAGTTGAAATCTACAGCTTTGGCCTAAAAAAAACAAGGTTCTAATAAAAAAATAATCTAATCTCCTCCAATGAATGCTCCCTATCTTTAAACATCTTGTCATTTATTTCCTGCCATATGCACAAAAGAGTACATAGAGGAATCATCTTCCACAGTTGAGATTTGTGGAATACCACCCAAAATCGTCCAACATGCCAGAAGTTCAACAATTGTTGCAAGCATAATGCAGTCTATCTGTCTGAATACCTCAACCCATAGCATTCTAGTGACCTCACAATGTATTGTTAGATGGTCCACAGTCTACCACATTGTTTGCACATACAGCACCAGTTCACTACTATTGACCCACATTTTTATAAATTATCCATCGTCATGATCTTTCCCAAAGACGCTATCCCAGCAAAGAATGCCAACCTAGGAGGTGCCTTATTTCCCAAATTCTTCTCCATGGGAAGTAATTATTTTGCGATGTGTGAGGGCCCTATAAAAAAAACGAACTGAAAAAGTACCTTTTTTGGCAGGTACCTACCACAAAGTATCAGTTCCTTGAGTACTCGGTCTCATGGAGTATAAGAGTCAAAGAAACTACAAAGTGGCTGACTTCCCAGTCTCGGGCCGCCCTAGTGAAGCTCACATTCCAATGTACTAGATCACCTACCATCTCCAATAAGTCTGCCACAGAAGCTTCTTTCTCACGTGCAAGCAGGAACAATGTAGAGAATGAATCCTTGAGGGCGCTATCTCCACACCATATATCATGCCAGAATTTAGTTATTGAGCTGTCTCCCATCACAATTCTAGTGTGATGAGCAAACACACCTCCCCCCTCGTCTAATGTGCTTCAAAGTTTCCACTCCATAAACCCCACATACTTCCCTCGACCACCATCGCCCCTACACAAGCCTCCAAACTTAAAATCAATCACAACTTCCATAAAGCATCTTGTTGTGTATAATAATGCCAAAACCATTTTCCAAGTAAAGCCCAATTGAACACCCTCAAAATTTTAATTCCCAAACCCCCAGAAGAGATTAGGGAGCTTATCTTGTCCCACATGACCAGATGAAATTTGAATTCATATCCAAGTCCACTCCAAAGGAAGTCACTATGCAATTTCTCAATCCGTATTGCCACTCGCTGGAATTGGGAACAGGGATAAAAAATAAGTTGGTAGATTGGATAGTGTTTTTTATTATAGTAATCCTACCACCTTTCGACAAATACAATATTTTCCAACCTGCCGATCTTCGTTTAATCTTCTTAATTACTGCATCCCAAATGGGTTTTGCCATGGATTCGGCCCCCAAAGGCCGGCCAAGATAATTCATAGGGAAAAAGGAGACCTTTTATCCAAGGGGGTTAGCTGTAACATCCTAATCCGGAAATTAGGATTTATTTTAATATTAATTTTAATTCATTTTATTATTTTATCATGGTATCAAGCTATGCTTTCAATAAGTTTTAAAATAGTGTTTGAAATTGTTTTCATTTCTCTCCCGGCAGTGTTTCATCGGTTAGTTTTGATTTTTTTTTTTTTAAAAAACAAATCATCATAGTCATCTTGGAACCATTATCCTAGTTTAAAGCCATCTCTAATTCAAAACCACCATCCAAAAGCTTCTCAATTCAATCACAAACTCACCAAAAAATTCAAAACCCCTAGCACTCAGGCGTTCGTAACTCTCGGTTTTCAACTAGCATCCGTTTCCAACTCCCAAAGTGTATCTCAAAATACTTCAAACTCTATCCTTTCTATGGAAATTGCTAAAACCGAAACCAATCCTAACTCTTATCTCAACATCTGAAGTAGATCTCCAAACTCGAGTTCAAAACAACTCCAATATTTCAATTCAAAAATTCCTTCATCACCATACCAGTTTTGAAACCAAATGCAAGCTTTAACTCAATCTCCTATCATATTTCAAACATGTCACTCACATCTATCCTCTTATTATTTGTCTATAAATACACCCCATAAGACCCTTCCCTGATGCACATGAAAAACCCAAGCCACAGCCCTCTACAAGCACAGTAGCCTCTCGGCAGCAAACCCAAACAGGAAAAACTCACTCTCAGAGCACCCGAATCTCTCCAAGCCACCATAGATCACCACCCTCACGTGCAGCCTGCAGCAAAGAACCACCACCAAAACAACAAAGCAACGCCCCTATTTTTCACTCCCAAAAATAGAGCAAGACAGCTAGTGCTCTTTCCATTCGGCGCTAGCCACGACGCCAAACTCTTCATGCCACCAACCACCACCTCGTAGGAGCACCACTAGACTGCACAGAACACACCGGTGGTGTGATCCTAGGTCAGTCATTCCCTTCACGGCAAGCCACGCAACTCTATGTCATCTTCTTTCTCAGCTTTCGGATCCTCTCAAAACTCTCCTTCCCGCTCAGCTGCGCCACTTTTCCGAGGAAACCAGTAGCGTCTCCGACCAGTCACCTTGTACTTTTTGGAATACCCAGTGGTGCCGCCGTGAACCTTGGTGAGTGTCTCCCTTGCTGTCGCATGAGTCATGGTCTCATGTTCCAAACCTTAGTCTGTGATTTAAGCCTCCTCACATAAGCATGCTTTAATTTATGTTCATCCTTTTCAAAAACGCATTTTACTAATTTAATGCCCTGTTCAACCCTTTTAACCGAGCCTTATTTTTCCTCTTCAAATTATTTTGGGCATTGGCTGTAAGCTCTTTAGGCCATCAGTTTTTATCAACTAGCATTAAAAGATTTTAAAGAATATTTTAAAAGTAAATTTTAATATTTTATTAAATTATTTATTTTCTTATGATCTATGTAATTAGAAGGTTACAATACATTTATTTTAGAAAATTAGTGACGTTTAGTATCTCGTATAAGTTACGAGCTATAACGTGAAATCAGGAAGCCACACTACGAGGTAAGTAGCATGATCATATTTTTCACGCATGTACGGTAAACATAGTTTATAAATATATTATGTATGTATGGCCATTATTTGGAAATCCCTTTTTATGTACCCCAATCATGAAAAATTATGAAAAATCATGCATGATTTATGAAAAAAGTTTATGCATTAAGATATTTATGAAACATCATGATTTTATGCATTAAAATTATTTATGAAAGTCATGATTTTATGTGAGAGTGCATAAAATTATTTATGAAAAATCATGAATTCATGTAAGGAATCATGCATCATGACATGTTATGAAAGTATGCGATTTCTTTTGAAATCTATGTTATGATAAGAATGTAAGTATGATAAGATATGTAAGTGGCCTATGTATGATATGAAATTGGTACATCTGTATGGGCATATTGCATTGTTAGGCCGTACATGCTGGTAGTGCACCCGGTATGTCTTCCTTATGTATGGATTCCACAACCCGTAGCCATGAACGGAATCAGAATCTTTTTTAGATTCGCTAACCCTAACTCACGGGGGTCGACAGTGGGTAACGGCCTATGATACGAAACGATATAATATGATAAGATAAGCTCAAGTTCATATTTATGTTTTACGAAAAGCTCATGATTTAGGAAAAACTCATGTTTTTAGTATTTATGAAAAAGTACATGTTCAGCATTTATGAAAAATTCATATTCATGTTATTATATATGTATCTATGAGTATGAATGTTTTGAAAGAACCGATGAGTATTATTTTTACCGTATAATGTATTATTTATTGAGTATTCAACTCATTTTATTTCTATTTCTATGTTTCTATATTTTCTTTTAAAAACTATCACATGTGATGAGGATACACAGTTGGCAGGATTTGACTCAGAGAGGCGATGCAGAGACCTAGACAGTATACTAAATTTAATTTATGGTCTTTAGTGAATCAAATATTTTTTATTATTTTTTTGTAAACACATGAGATTTCAACATTTTATTTTAAGCAAATGCTTCCGCTGACTCTCTTTAAGTTTTATAAAGACCATTTCATTTATTTAAAAACGTTCGTATCTGGTGCGTTTTTATAAAAAAAAGTTTTAGTAGCACACTGGCTCCCTAAAATATTTTCAAAATGCTATATTCGGGAGCGGGGTGTTACATTAGCCAACCACCAGGTGTTACAAACATTGCCAACTAGGACCAACTCTAACTTGGATAAGTTTGCTTTCAACCCAAATACAGCCTCAAAGCAAAGTAGAAGTGCCTTTAGTGCCTAATCTGATTTTGATCTGCCTTAGAAAAAATTAATGTGTTATCTGCGAACAACAAATGCAAAATGTTAAGAGTATCTCGATCTATATCTCCAACCGAAAAACCAGCCAGAAGCCAACTGTTAACCATAGCTACAATCATTCTGCTATACACCTCCATGACTATGACAGAGGAGTGGGAACAAAGGATCCCCTCGCCTTACACCACGAGAGCTGTTAAAAAAAAAACTGGGCTACCATTCACCAAAACTGAGAATCTCACCGTCGATATGCACCACCTAATCCATGAGCACCTCCTTTTCCAAAAACCACATCTCCCAAGCAAATACAACAAGAAATCCTAGTTAACATAATCATAGGCCTTCTCCATATCCAACTTGTACAAGAGACCTAGATTGCCCGATTTTAATATACTATCTAGACATTCGTTGGTGATGGGTACTGAATCCAATATATGTCTTCCTCATACAAATGCATTTTCGGATTTTGTGATGATCAACTCCAAAACTTCTCCTAGTCTATTTGCAAGCACCTTTGATATGATCTTATATACCCCATTGACAAGGCTAATGGTCCGGTAATTCTTAACCTTCTATGCCCCAATCTTCTTGGGAATAAGTTCAATAAAAGTGGCAATCTCTTAATAGGATAGGTTTTCTAAGATTATCTTGTATTTAAATTACTTGTATATATTTAAATAAGATAAGTTTTGTAACCCTAGAACTATTCTTTTATTTAATGAGAAGTAAACACCTAAATTGAGGTACTTTGGCCAAATATTTGACATAGTATCAAGAACAAGTTGAATTTTTTTCTCGCATGCTTTTTCAGAGTTATCTTTCTTGGAGCTTTTTTTTATGGGTTTTCCTCTCGGCGTCGTTAGCTTATGTTGGTGGGCTCTCGTGTGTGTTCATCGGCACTATCTAGTGCTTCTGTGGTCGCATCTTCTCCGTTCTGTAGGGTGCTTAGAGTCTATTGGTGCCCTCTGTACACACTCCTAGTGTTCTCGGTGCCATCGTCTGGTTGTTCGGGTTTGTCTAGAGAGTTTCGGCCTCAAGTGTTGCGAGTTCTTGGTTCCAAGGCTCATATCGATTTTCATTGGATCTCTGTTTCGACGAATTCTGTGTTCATTCGAACCTGTCTAGGCATTTTCACTTGGTTTCTTGGAGGTTTCTCTCGATGCTTCTCAGTTTCTCGTTCAGTATGTTTTTGGGCTCAGCTTCTGGTCTTCGGCGCTATCTGTTCTTAGGCCAGAAGTTGTTTTTGGCAAATTTCATGATCTTTGTTGTGGGTTAGCATTCACTGGACTGTCTCGGCAACCTCTGTTTTTCAGAGAGGTGTTTGTTTGCAGTTCTCGTGATTTCTACTTGTGGGTCAGTTCTATTGACATTTTCTGAATCTTCTGTTTCCTTAGAGCAATTTGGAGAGTTTTGAAAAATTACGATTCACAAGTGTGAAAAAAAAGTACATTTATTCATTTATCTCCACTTTTTTGTCCCTACTATTAATCAAATATGACCAAATTTTTTTTGATAAGTGTGCAAAGTTGTACTTTTTGAAAGAAAATTTTAGCAAGATCATTACTAGTGCTCTTAAAGGTGTGTTTTTTTTTCGCTTGTCTTCTCTGGTTGTGATTTGCCGTCTGTTTCCCTGGGCAGTAATCACTCATGGGCTCATGTTTGGGCCTAGTTTCTCGCGACCTTCAGATAAATGTAGTGGGTGTTTTCTTGTCCTTTTTGGGCTCTTGGACTTGCATTGTAATATGGGCTTTCTATATTTTCAAAGGGTTCTACTAATTGTTGGTGAATTTTCGAGTTTTGAAAAGTTAGCTAACGGACCTTATTTGGGGTACTTTTCTTCTTGTTTTTTTGGCTTGTTTTGTCTCGGGTATCATTATTTGCAATGGACTCCGCACCTCTATGTGTCAAATTTACAGGTAGAGACTATAACACTACACAGTGCTATAGTTGCAAGGGTTTTGGTCATATTACCACCCACTGTCCAAAAAATTTTTGCAACTATTGCAAAAAATCTAGACACATTATCAAGGATTGTCCAATCCGACCTCCTCGAAAACAAGAGTGTGTCTATCCCACCTCAGTTAACGTCTCGGGTGCATTCTCTTCTACAGCTCCTGCTGCCACCACTCATGCTTCAGTCCTTGCCGGTTTCAATCCTACTACTCTTACACCTAATATGGTACAATAAATGATTATTTCCATCATTTCCGCTTTAAGCATCTTAGGTAAACCAAAGTCATCCCCTAATTCTTGGCTAATCGATTCTGGTACCTCAAATCATATGACTAATAATTCCAATTTATTACATAATTAATCTTCAGTCTTATGATGGTCCTCACAAAATACACACGACAAATGGTAATTCACTACCAATCTCTGCCGTGGGTGATGCGTCTCCTATCATTCGAAATGTTTTAGTTTCTCCCAACTTTTCCTCCAGTTTACTTTCTGTTGGACAACTTGTTGACAATAATTGTAATGTCTCTTTTTCATCTTCTTATTGTGTTGTACAAGATCAAGTGTCCAGGAGGATAATCGCGAAGGGTTCTAAGAAGGGTCGGTTATTTCCACTAAATCCCAATTCAGTTTTTCTTAAGTCTAGTCCTCTTATTTCTTGTAATGCTATCAAAATAAGCACTCAGGATTGGCATCGCCATTTAGGCCATTCCAATCCTCATGTACTCCAAACTTTGTTTAAATCTGGTGCAATTGATAATCCAAATTCTGACTTAATAGAAATGAGTTCCTTTGACTATACTTCTTGCAAACTTGCCAAAAGCAAAGTGTTACATTTTCCACAACATGGTTCTCATACCTCTCGATTATTTGATATCATTCATAGCAATGTTTGGGATATATCACCAATTATATCACATGCTCACTATAAGTACTTTGTTACTTTTGCTGACGATTGTAGTAGATTCACTTGAATCTATTTTCTTTGCACTAAAAGTGAAGTATTTTCTGTTTTCAAGGCCTTTTTCACACTCATTCAAACACAATTTGCTTCCTCTATCAAAGTTGTATGATCTGATACTGGGGGTGAATATATCTCTTGAATTCCAAAATCTTCTTCAAAAGAAGGGTATTCTTTCTCAACGTTCTTGCCCATCTACTTCAAAATAAAACAGGGTAGCAAAGCGTAAAAATTGGCATTTAGTTAAATATGGTTCGATCTCTTCTTCTTGACTCATTAGTTCTAGCTCGTTTTTTGTGTGAAGCATTAGCTATAGTTATGCATTTAATTAGTCGAATGCCCACACCAATTTTACATAATATTTCTCCCTATTCCATACTTTTTGGTCACACACCTAGCTATTCTAATTTGCATATTTTTAGTTATGTGTTTTGTTCATCTTCCACCACATAAAAGACATAAATTGACTACTCAATCTGTTAAGTGTGCTTTTCTTGACTATAGTTCAACTCAAAAAAGATTTCTTTGTTACAATCCTATTGCTCGAAGAATTTGAATTTCTAGGGATATTTTGTTTTTTGAGAAGCAACAATTTTCCCTCTCTCATGTCAATCCTATTTCACCTAGTTTTTCAATTCTTCATAATGAGCCCAAGTCCTTACCTATACCAACTCCTGATACCTTTTCTGCTCCAGTGGCTTGGTTTAAACCTGGTTTTGTCTACACTCGACGTCATCACACCCCTTTGGCCGACTCTTCCATGACTTCTAAAGATTCTCCTCCTCTGGCACCTGATCCGTCATCCACCATAGTTCCTACTGCTCATTTTCTAAGGAAATCTACCCATGTCTTCCACCCACCAGATCGGTAGGATTTTTCTTCCCCTACTTCAATGACTGCTACATTATCTTCTATTGCTATTCTTTCTTTTTACAAGCAGGTTATGGAACATGAGTACTGGACGCAAACAATGCAAACAAAACTTGATATACTTGCGGACAATCAGAATTGGGATGTGGTATGATGTCCTCCTTCGGTCAAGCCAATTGGTAGTGAATGGGTATACTCTATCAAGCTTCATTTTGATAGCTCACCGAAACAATACAAAGCTAGATTGGCTGCTTCGGGAAATTATCAAAAGTATGGCATAGATTATGATGAGACTTTTGTTTCAGTTGCCAAGATGACTACTGTTTACTTGTTACTTGCTCTTGCTGCTTCTAAATCTTGACAATTACGTTAGATAGATGTCAAAAATGCTTTCTTGCATGGCAATCTAAAGGAAGATATTTACATGAGACTCCCATCTGGTATGCCTATTTCATCCCCTACGGCTATCTGTAAATTGAATAAGTCTTTATATGGTCTTAAACAAGCTCATCAAGCTTGGTTTGAGAAATTTCGCATTACTTTGCTAGGGTTTTCTTTTGAGAAAAGTAAGTACGATGCTTCTTTATTTTTGCACAAGGGCGATGCTGGAGTAATTTTTTTGTTGCTATATGTAGATGATATTATCATCTCTAGTTCAGATGGGCCATTGATTCAAAAACTTCAGCATCATCTTCATAATGTGTTTCACATGAAGGATTTTAGGGATCTTACCTACTTTCTCGAGTTGGAAATTAAATCTCAGCCACATGGTTTATTTCTCAATTAACACTAGTATATCCAAGACTTAATTCAATTAGGGAAATTGGAAGATACTACTCCATTTGATACTCCTCAAGAGGTGAATTTTAAGTATAGAAAAGATGAAGGCGAACTTCTCCCGAATCATACCTTATACCGTAAGTTGGTTGGTAATTTGATTTATCTCACCATCACACGCCCTGATATTTCCTATGTTTTCCACACTGTTAGTAAGTTCATGGACTCTCCCCGACGTCTCCATTTTGTAGCTATCGTTGGCTTATTTGCTATCTACTTGGAACTCCTAATCGTAGACTGTTTTTTCCTAAGGGTTCTTCTCTTCACTTGATTGCCTACAGTGATGCAGATTGGACTGGTTGTCAGGACTCTCAACGTTCTACTACTGGATGATGTATCTCTTCCTTAGGGACTCTCTTATCTCTTGAAAGTGTAAGAAACAAGGTCATCTAAGTCATCTACAGAAGCTGAATATCAGGCATTGTCTGCTGCATGTTCAAAAATTATGTGGTTGCATGGTATTCTTTCAGAACTCGGATTTGCACAAACACATCTCATGCCTCTTCATGGTGATAATACAAGTGCCATTCAATTGTAGCCAACCCAGTTTTTCAATAACGTACGAAACACATCAAGATTGATTGTCACTATATTCGAGATGCCTGTGAGTCTAAAACTATCATTCTCCCTCATGTGCCCACTGAACACCAAGCAGCTGATATCTTCACCAAAGCCTTGACTCAACAACGACATCAATACTTAGTTAGCAAATTGCTGCTAATCCACTCACTAGCATCAATTCGAGGGAAGGTATCAAAGGAAAATAGGGTTTTGTTTACTATGATGTAGAAGTCTCTTAATAGGATAGGTTTTCTAAGATTATCTTGTATTTAAATTACTTGTATATATTTAGATAAGATAAGTTTTGTAACCCTAGAACTATCATTTTATTTAATAAGAAGGAAACACCTAAATTGAGGTACTTTGGCCAAATATTTGACACAACCAAGTGACATTCTGCTACTCAATGGACTCAAACGTTAGCCCATCAATCTTCGACCTCCACCCCCGCTAGCTCAGTAAGCAATTGTTCAAAGTAGACGGCGACATCTTCTTGAACCACAGGAATCTCAGTGCATGCAACTCCATCAATGTTCATCATCTCAATAGCATTAGTTCTCCTATGAGAATTTACCACACTAAGAAAAAACTTAGTGCTTCGATCACCTTCTTTCAACCATAAAACTCGAGATTTCTGCCACCAAGAGATCTCCAATAGGATAGCCATCTCACGTTCAGAAACTAGTTTTGTCGTCTGAGAAAGTTCCTCCAAAGAAAAGGCATGTCCCTCCTATGCCCTCTCTACCACATGAAGCTCTTTTGATAATGACTTCTTTGACTATATCCCCAAAAGACTACGCATTCCAAAGCTTCTGTCTAAGCTTTCAACTTGCCTAGGGAAATTAGGGGTACCTTGGATCTGATAGGAAGACCACCATTGCCTAATCCATTCCACAAAGCCTTCAATTTTTAGTCACATATTCTCAAACTTGAAGTATCTTTGTCCTCATTGAATACTCCCACAATCCAACATGATGGGGAAATGATCGGAGCAAAATGAAGTAGTCATTTTTGACATAACTCTAGGTAATGAGTTTTCCATTCTGGGAAAAATAAAAATCTCTCCAATCTAGACCGCATTTGGTTATTGGACCACGTGAATGCATCACCCAAGAGTGGAATGTCCACCAGCCCCATATCAAAAATACAATCCGAGAAATTCAACATTGTTGGTCGTAACCTTCTTTCTCCCGATCTTTTACTTGGAAATTTTGTAACATTAAAGTCCTCCTATACACCAAGGGGTCACAACAGCTATGTAACCCGGTTAACTCCTCCCATCGAATGTTTCTGCTGCTATCCAAGGTTGGCCCATAAATTCAAGCAAAAGCCCACCTAAAATTATCCTCCACATTTTGAAAAGAACAAGCCATTGTGTACTCCCCGATATACTCCTCCATTTTATCCACCACCATTCTATCCCACATTACTAGTACTCCACCTGATGCCCCCAACTGATGCAAGGAAAAACCAGTCAACATATGACAACTCCACAAACTTCAAACAGTGCTTCAGGAAATGATTTCCATCTTAGTTTCCTGCAAGCACACTATAGCTGTCTTCCACTCCGGCAACAATTTTTTTTATCTATGGACACTTATTAAACTCATTCAACCCTCAGACATTCCAAGATATAATCTTGGGTTTCATATAGAAAGAGTTGAGCCCTCCCTTTGGATCTCTCTCCTAGAGCTGCCCTCATAGTTGATAGACAACGTAAGTCTTTTGAGCTTCCTTTGTTTTTTAGGTCCAGCTTTCTTGAGCTGAGCATTTCCTACTTCAATGGCTTTGAGCAAAGCCATGATCTATTCTTCAAAACCCTCACACTCAGTCCCCACAGTGTTGTATTTTTTTATTTTATGAATAACCCAATCAGAGGCCTCAGAGTGACAAGGCAACAAAGACTTCAAGGGTATAGGTTCCCTGTCCATCTCAAACCCTTCCCTGGTTGCCCACTGGAATTCCCTTAACTCCCTTGGCTCTTCCTCAGCAAAAGGAGACCTGCACTCCGACTCAGAACATCACTTATAGAGATTAGCATCCGTGAAGATCCTTCACTAACTTCCACATCAATCGCTCCTTGGTAAACACTACACCACCAGCAGCTACAGGCTAAAGATCCTTCATCGACTACAAGGCACTGTGTACTCCCCAATATGCTCCTCCATTTATCCACCACCCTTCTATCCCACATAACAATTACGCCACCTAAGGCCCCAACCGATACAATAAAAAACCAGTAGACATATAAACAACTCCACAACTAATATAATCTGCAGGTGCTTATTAGCCTTATTAAGCCCTCAAACATTCCAAGATATAATCTTGGGCATCATAAAGAAAATGTTGACCACCTTTGGATCTTTCTCTACTTGAGCAACCCTCATAACTAATAGATCAAGTCAATATCTTGAGCTCCCTTTGTATTTTTAGAACCAGATATCTTGAGTTGATCATTTCCTACTTCAATCGCAGTAAGCAAAGCCATGAATTGTTCTTCAAATCTTTCACACTCAATCCCCATACAATGTTGGGTTTCTTGCACCTTATGAATAACCTAGTCAGAGGCATTAGGTTGATGCGGTGGCAGAGACTTCAGACATATAGGCTCCCCATCCATATGAACCCCTTCCTTGGTTGTCCACTAGGATTCCATTAGCATCCTTGTCTCCTCCTTGGCAAAGGGAGACCTGCATTCCCACTCAAGATGTCACTCATGGTAGCATCTATCGAAGCCCTTCACTAATGTCCCCGTCACTCCCCATCTCTATACACATCTCATTATTAGTAGCCACTGTCTGAAAAGCCTTCGCCGAAGGGGATACCACTGAAAACTCCACATCACCGTCATCTCGGCTTCCCATCATCCATGTCCATATCATGCCGGAAAAATTGCTAGTCGACAATGGGGGATGTTGGTATCCGTGTCTAGTACTAATTCTAACAGTGTTGTCGGCTCCACCACTACTGTATCCTCCATCTCAGTTGTCGTCGATGGTACCTCAACCTGCAACAAGACTAAATGGACCACCTCCGATTAAACACCTTTTCAAGCCTTGATCTCAAAGGTGGGGTTGGGAGGGACCAGTATGGTGGTTAAACACCTGGGCTGACTGTTTCACAAAGACTAAAAAGTGATACAAGGCAGGTGTACAATTACACATATCACATTGATATTAGAGGAATTGAAGGTATGGCACCTATGATACCAAAACTCCACCAATGTGAAACCTTAGCAACAAGACTAAAAAGTGGAAACGGATGATGACATGAATATCTAAAGAAGCAAATAGCAATACATTCATGTCCCAAACGCTGTTTATTAAAATATTGGTTGTAATGCAATTGTTCAAATTAAAGGAAAAAACACTGAGGTCAAAAGTGTCCAAGTTAAATTCTCAATAGGAAAAGGTGTACTATAACATAGCAAATAAGTAAGCCACATTAGAACTTCATGTTAAATAAACATATATATAATGAAGCAATAGAGTTTGGCTTATTCTTTACCTCAACATCCAGACCCTTCTTTTTGCAAAGAGCTGTAAGAGCAACATTGCAACTAATACCCATCTCGCCAAACCGCTCTACAATTGCCGGAGTAGAATGTGCAAGAACATCAGGCTCAGCATCTAGAAAATCTTGCAAGCTAACTTCAGACTACAAACATTCAAAGAAGCAAGAAATAGATTAGCCTAAAGAGGTTTGAGGGACGCCTCTTTTTCTAAACTAAATGCGTGTATAGAAACAAAAGCTATTTTTTACTCCATTCACTTTATTTGAGTCAAAGCACAATATTCTTCACAAGGACAACAATAGTCAAACTTACAACTATGACCATGCAAAGCCTAATATACATGCCTGGATACCATACACAGAGAATAGCTCTATTCTCATCATCTCCAACCTGTACAAAGTTGAGCTAGTGTTGACTTGATCACTTTCAGAATTCAAGCTCGAAAATTCTTCATCTAAAGACAAACAAGCACATGTCAAATGATAATGCAATAGACATATATGCTGGCGACTCTTATCTAAAACCAAAAATATTCAAACAGTAATGGTATTCATGCATATAGGTTTCAGACATTTAGGGTATGTTTAGTTTTTTTTTTTAAATCATAAATTGTTAGAAAAAACTTTCATCAGACATTGCGAGTATATCAACAATATTTTTCATTTTTTTATAAGTTAAAAAACTTCATATTATCAAAAATATTTTTCATACAATCATTTGGCTGAGCTTTTGTGAAAAATAAAACATAAAAAACACAACTTTACCGAAAACAAAAATACTAGGGACAAACGCCAGAGACAAACAGCAGACAAACGCCAACTGATAATTTGTAGTGTTAGTGCCTATTGTATGCTGCACAATATCTGTGAATTGAGGAATGAAGAAATGAATCCAAAACTGAAGGAAATAAAAACGGTATGTTTTATTTATTGTAGAATTATATGGAGATTTATGTTTGAGGATCTGTTAGCAATATTAGAGGCTAATATCGAGGAGATCTACAGCTAACAGATTAGTTTTTCTTATCCCATGATTTTAGGAGATTCGGTAGTTTGTTACCAAATCTATAGATATAAGTTTCCTGTTTTATAGCTTTCAGTTTTAGGTAGTTCTGATTTCCTTCCTAGATAAGCTGTAAATATCCCTAAAATAGATGAGTATTATCATTTATATATAGAGGGGTCTGTAACCATCATTTCGATATAGTGGAATATTGCATTTTTCCTTCCACAACAAGATGGTATCAAAGCAATCTTTGAACCCTAATTCCCTCATATGACCAAATAGGGAAAACGTGATTCAACAGCTACCGTTTCCCAAATCACCTCCAATCAGGAAGCCATGGCTTCCAGCAACGATAGTAACCTCATGCCCATTACAGGACACAAACTGAATGGGAACAACTATCTCCAATGGTCCCATTCCGTAATGATGTTCATATGAGGAAAGAGCAAAAATGATTATCTCAACGGAGTTGCTGCCTAACCAAACAAGACGGATGAAAAGTTCAAAGTCTGGAATGCCGAACATAATATGGTCATGTCATGGCTCATTAATTCCATGACAAATGACATTGGAGAAAACTTTCTTCTCTATGGAACAGCAAAGGAGATTTGGGATGCTACCAAGGAAATATATTCTAACAATGAGAATACATCGGAATTATTCGAGGTGGAGAGTGTTCTTCATACTTTCACCAAGGAGAGTTAACGGTGACACAATACTTCAACACACTCAATAGGTATTGGCAGCAGCTAGACTTATTCGAGGAGCACAATTGGAGTTGTCCGAATGATGGAATCAGGAATAGACAAATAATTGAACGGAAAAGAATATACAAATTTCTGATTGGATTAAATAAGAATCTTGATGAAGTACGAGGAAGAATTTTTGGATCCAAACCACTACCAATTATCCGAGAAGCTTTTTCAGAGGTTCGGAGAGAGGAAAGTCGAAAGAAGATCATGATGGGCTCTCAAGATTCTGTGACAAATCCTGAAAGCTCAGCACTTGTGGTGAGAGGGAATCCATCCAACAACAACGATCACAGACCAAAGAAAGGGCGACTATGGTGTGATCATTGCCGACGTCCTGGTCACACCAAGGAAACCTGCTGGAAGATTCACGACAAACCAGCAGCCTAGAAGCCTTCCCGGTTTGCCAATGACAAAGAAGGACGAGGCAACCTTGCCTCCATGGATGAACAACCTTCACTCGAACCCACTCCCTTCAGCAAGGAACAGATAGAAATCTTGCAGAAAATGTTCAGCCAATCCTTGCCTGCACCAGCTCCCACTGTGGTTGGTACCGGATCCTTGGCACAAAAAGGTAATTTTTTAAGTGCTCTAAATGTTAAAAAGGAGAGGCTCAGTCCATGGATTATAGACTCAGGAGCTTCTGATCATATGATTGGAGATGAGAAGCTGTTTTCAACTTACACCCCATGCAATAAAAATTTAACTGTGAGAATAGCTTATGGGTCACTCTCAAAGGTGGCTAGTACAGGCTCGATTCAAATTTCATAAAACATCACTCTTGATTCCGTTCTCCTTGTACCAAAATTAAATTGCAATTTACTGTCTATTAGTAAATTCACTCGAGATCTCAACTGTGTTACTAAATTTGGCTCCGATCTGTGTGAATTTCAGGTCTTGGACTCAGGGAAAACGATTGGCAGTGCTAAGATGTGTTTGGGGCTCTATCTTCTAGAGGTTAATGATCCTCCTCAAGGAGCAACTCATCAATCAGATTGTTCAGTGTCCAGTAGTCCTATTTCTTTGTCTATGAGTCGGTCTAATAATGATAGTGCAATTATGTTGTGGCACTATAGGTTAGGTCATCCAAATTTCTTGTACCTTGAGAAATTGTTTCCTTCATTATTCCATAATAAAAATCCAAATGAATTTCAATGTGAGATCTGTCAATTTTCTAAACATATTCGTAATTCTTATCCTAACCAGTCCTACAAAGCATCTCAACCTTTTTCCATGATTCATAGTGATGTATGGGGTCCTTCTAGGATAAAAAATGTTACTGGTTCTCGCTGGTTCATTTCTTTTATTGATGATCACACTTGACTCACATGGGTATTCCTCATGAAAGAAAAATCAGAGGCAAACCAGATTTTCAAAACCTTCAATACCATGATCCAAACACAATTCCAAGCAAAAATTCTAATTCTGAAAACTGACAATGCCAAAGAGTATTTCAATTCCAGTCTTAATGATTATCTCATGAGTCTTGGTATTGTTCACCAAAGTTTCTGTGTCAACACTCTTCAGCAAAATGGTATTGCCAAAAGAAAAAACCGGCATCTTCTTGATGTGGCTCGGTCTATTATGTTCTCTACTCATGTACCAAAATTTTTCTAGGGTGCAGCCATCCTCACTGCTGCATACCTCATAAATAGGATGCCATCTCGGATTCTCAACTTCCAAACTCCCTGTCAAATTCTTCTTCAGTCCTTTCCCACTACTCGTCTCATCTCCACCATCCCATTCAAAGTTTTCGGGTGTTCAGCTTTTGTCCATGTCCATCAACAACACCGGGACAAACTTGATCCTAGAGCTCATAAATGCATTTTCCTTGGGTACTCTCCAACTCAAAAAGGATATAAATGCTACTCACTGGTCACTAAACAGTTCTATCACTCCATGGATGTCACCTTCTTTGAGCAACAACCTTATTTCCCCAAATCTGATATTCAGGGAGAGACTAATTTTGTCCAAGAATATCAGCTTTAGGATATTGAAGAATCATCTCATGTCTCTCCTAATTCTGACCAAACATGCCCATCACTAAATCATGAATCTCTTCCTCCTCAAAATCTCTCCCTAGAGTTTTCTTACTTCCTTGAACCTCCTTCTCAAGATCCAGCCAACAATCCACCTCAAAATCTGGATACTATTCAATCAACAAAGAGTGATGAATTGATTACCTACTCAAGGAAGAGAAAGAACCAAAAGGAGATGGAACAACAAGCATCTCTTGAGCAAACCCAAGAGTCTGACTCAAGTCCTAGACCAAGTGAAGATCCACCAGGTAACACTAATCCCGAAACTAATAATGACAGTGGCTTTCCTATTGCTGTGAGAAAAGGTGTGAGATCATGCACAAAACATCCGATATACACATTTGTGTCATATGAAGGATTGTCACCGAAGTTCAAAGCATTTGTTTCCAACCTCGACAACATCCAGGTTCTTAATAATATACAAGAAGCTCTCAGCTCACCAGAATGGAAATTAGCAGTGTATGCAGAAATTCATGCATTAGAGAAAAATGGAACTTGGGAAATCTCAGACTTACCAGCCAGGAAACGCCCAGTAGGCTACAAATGGATCTTCACAGTATAATATAATGAAAATGGGAGTGTTAATCGATTTAAGGCACGGCTGGTTGCAAAGGGATTCACCCAATCATATGGTATCGATTATGAGGAGACATTTGCTCCTGTAGCCAAGTTAAATATAGTTCGGGTCCTACTATCTTTGGCTGCAAACCTTGACTAGCCTCTCCACCAACTAGATGTCAAGAATGCCTTTCTAAATGGGGACCTAGCTGAAGAAGTGTACATGGAAATTCCTCCCAGATTTGAACACAAACTACATGCAACAAAATTTGTAAGCTTAGGAGATCTCTATATGGGCTCAAGCAATCTCCTAGAGCTTGGTTTGAAAGATTCACAAAGGTAGTAAAGAAGCATGGCTACTCTCAATGTCAGACGGACCATACACTATTTGTTAAACACTCTTCTGTAGGAAAGCTTGCTGTCCTCATAGTATATGTGGATGACATAATTCTAACAAGAGACTATGAAGAGGAAATCCGCACCATCAAAAGTTTACTAGCTGCAGAATTTGAAATCAAGGACCTTGGGAATCTTAAATATTTCCTAGGTATGGAGATTGCAAGGTCAAGAAAGGGAATCTTTGTCTCACAGAGAAAATATGTCCTAGATCTCTTAAAAGAGACTGGAATGCTCGGGTGTAAGCTGGCAGATACTCATATGGATCCAACTACCAAACTAGGAGCTAAGGAAAATTGTGCACCTGTGGACAAAGGAAGATACCAAAGATTAGTAGGTAAACTAATATACCTATCTCACACCCGACCAGATATTGGATTTGCTGTCAGTATGGTAAGTCAGTTCATGAATAATCCAATTGAAGAACACATGGAGGCTGTGTATAGAATCCTGAGATACCTGAAACTAACACCAGGTAAAGGATTATTTTTTGAGAAAAACCAAAGAAGAGATATTGAAGTGTTCAGCGATGCAGATTGGGTAGGATCAGTACAATCAACTTCAGAATATTGCACTTTTGTGTGGGGAAATCTGGTCACTTGGAGAAGTAAGAAGCAATCAATGGTGTCAAGAAGCAGTGCAGAAGCTGAATTCCGGGCAATGGCACACGGTATTTGTGAGGGAATTTGGTTAAAATGGGTGCTAGAGGAATTAAAGATTTCAGATGAAGAACCTATGAAAATGTTTTGTGACAATCAATCAGCAATCAGCATTGCCAAAAATCTAGTTCATCATAATAGAACAAAACATGTGGAAATTGATCAACATTTCATAAAGGAGAAGATCGAGGAAGGAATAATCAAGATGTTGTACGTGCCTACATGTCTTCAAACAGCAGACATTCTTACCAAGGCTCTACCGAGAAAAGTGTTTGATGATCTGAGTTCCAAGCTGGGGTTAATAAATATTTACCGAGCAGCTTGAGGGGCAGTGTAGAATTATAGGGAGATTTATGTTTGAGGATCTGTTAGCAATATTAGGGGCTAATATCGAGGAGATCTACAGCTAACATATCAATTTTTCTTATCCCATGATTTTAGGAGATTCGGTAGTCTATTACCAAATCTGTAGATATGAGTTTCCTATTTTATAGCTTTCAGTTTTAGGTAGTTCTGATTTCCTTCCTAGATAAGTTGTAAATATCCCTAAAATAGATGAGTATTATCATCTATATATAGAGGGGTCTGTAACCATCATTTCGATATAGTGGAATATTGCATTTTTCCTTCCACAACAAGATTTATTATGTCATAACAGTTGATTTTGTCTTCCGTTTGTCTCTGGCATTTGTTTCTAGCATTGCTCTTAATGAAAACCCAAAAAACATATCTCAAAAGAACTTTATCCAGGCTTTTTAATTTTACCTACCCACTTTCACAAACTCCAATACAAGTTAATTTGCAAAAAAATTATAACCCATATAACTTTTCACTCTAACTACACATATAACAAGACCATATAGAAACACATCTAAATTTTTTTTTAATCTTTCTCTAAAGTTCGAGAAAGTTTTACTTACCAAGCATGCCCCGCACTTACCCCATCTGTCAAGTTGGTTGAGTTCAAAAAGCCAAATCTGTTTAAAAAACTTCTCTTTGCCCACATGAGCTTTAATTTGCATTTGGTTTGTAAGTTTAATCCGTTCAAATTAGAATCAGATTATTATGCTGTTTTTTGGGCTCGCTTTTCAAAGCAGGAGATTCAAACATCTTAAACTTAGCAATTTGGGACACAAAAACTAAAGAGATACAACCTTTAACAAGTAAAATTTAACCCACAAATTGGCAACCCAAACCATAAGTGGGTGAAAGGAAGGTTGGGAGTCACCTGGGCATGGGATTTGTTAGTTAGATGATTCTACGGATCTCCCCCCCACCCCCAACCCAGTTATCATGCCATTTCCATTTCTCCAGTCATAAAGCCACCCAATCCCTTTCCCATAAAGAAAAGGCTCCATTCCTTCTAATGCAGAAAAAACTAAATAGTGGGGTGGTTGCAAGACAGTATGACTTGTTTGCATGATGTGGCAAAATCATCACTCTAATGGGAACCTAGAAGCTGGACATGACAACCCCAGATAGCCAAAACTATTCACTCAGAATTTCTACTGAAAAGTATTCACAGGGCAGATGAGACACCTTTTTCTCTTCCTTAAGTGGCTCAACCCCTGTACATTGGCAGTCTGTAGGGGAAGGGAAGTCTCTAGAAAGAAAGAAATCCAAACTAAGAGAGACCAAAGAGACACGAGCTTTAGAATACTTGTACCTCAAAGATCAAAAAAAAAAAATTCCCTATATATAGAGATGACACCATAACCAGTATAAAGACAGAATATATGCATGCAGGCATACACAAAACCAAAGATATAATGCACCTGTAGAATCTGATAAACACAGAAATGAAAAACATTCGTGGGGCTTTAAAATTATAATCAACAATTTTAATGTTTATTATTCCTAATGATTCACCCAATTCATCACTCACACACCCACACACTCACAGGCATCCACCACCCACCCACACCAAACAAACTCTCTGAGATGTAGTGTACTAATTCAAATGAGCAACAGCAGAGGGGATGAAAGATGAAATGAAATACCTTTCCAGTCTGAGCTGTATCCATCACTATCTCCAGAATGAAACAGCATTCTAATATATGATTCTTCATCAGCAAAAGCAGGTCTGAGGCAACCCACAATGGAAACACCATTTGACGGATCATCCATTTTTTTATTGTACTCCATACTAGAGGCCTACATTAAACATATACTTGGTAAATCACCATCATAAGAAGGAACAAAAAATGAAAAAATAAATAAACAGCTCACCTATCGAAATAGTTAAGCTACTGTTTCATCAACTTTCAACTTGAATATATAGAATATAAAGAATCAGGACTCATTATATAAAATGTGGGATACGTCAAGTAAACATCACCCAAGAGAGATCAATCATATATTTGTCATAGCTCACAAGTGTTTCAATTGGTAAATAGATTGACGGTAGGCATGTAACTATGACAACAATAGTTCAGAATTCACCTCTTAACTAGGTGTTACCTCTTGCATACTCCCTGTGTACTTGGCCTAGGCCTATTCTTATTAATATAATCTTTTACTTATAAAAGAAGCAACAGTTCAGAATTCAGATATTTTGCAGAGCATGACTTCACTATTCTATATATGCACTAGCAGCCAAAACCTGAAGGTGCATCTAAACAGTCGAATATACCATTCCATTTCATTTACAAAAAATGTAAGATGAGTATGTTACTATTTTATGACGGTCAAAATTTAGTCTATTAGGAATTGAGGATATTAGGCATAAAAAAATGGAATGGTTTAAAGGTTGAATGAAATCAACCCATTTAGTTCACACTGAATAAGGTTTCAATCCTAAAAAATCATATCTTATGCCTTGCAACAAGTTCAAATTAGAGGATAGACAGTCATGCCTATCGATCCCATGAAAAGAATAAGAAATCCAAAGGTAGAACACAGTAAGTCAGAAATACTTGGCAAAAAAATAAGAAAATTTTGGCTGGAAATATTTTTGGATGAAAGATGAACAGTAACCACACATACTGTAATTGAATATTTAAAATAGTCGCCATGCTATGAGATCTCATGGTCCATTATACTAATTCACCAAAAATTATTTTTTTCTTAGGTCACAACTTACTAGCACAATTAAATGAATTCTAGCAGATACATGCAACTACATTTAAACTTTTGCAACTTAATAAGCATATATTTGGTAAAACCCATGTCCTAAACAAAATGAGCGCTAGTGTATACAAATGCTCACCATTGAGAATAAGCATCCCCCTTTTTCTTTTTTGGACGAGGAGACAAAGATTACTACAGTATCTTATTGTTAAATGAAAAATTACCGCATGAGCAAGGTAAACTCATTCACACAATTAGAGATGGCTCAGATAAAGATGGCATCTGACTTAGAAGTTGCCAAGCCAATTAGTGATTACCATCGTCAAGCATTTAGCAAAATAAATAGGGTGGACCAAGCTAGAAGTATCTAGCATTCCCCAGTCCACTGAAATATCAGGCCCTTCAGAATCCACAACCTATTTAATCCCAAAACAGAAAGTGAGAAGGTAACAAAGAAACAAAAGGATACAGAAGTTCACCAAATTCATCATAGAAGTAAATGATAAGTGATAGCGGACCTCATCGTCAAAAAAGCCTTCTTCAATAGAAATGTTGTGTGCAGCAGCTTTGTTTCTGTTCTTATATATTGGAATCTCCATTCCAATCAACACATTCTGATAAATCATAAGTCCAATGATGCCAAAACCCACCATGCAACTTATACCATATAAAGAATTCTAGAAAAGGACAAATAACCGGAACTGGTACAATGATTGCAGAACAATTATTGTGATTCTATAAGTTTACCATCCAAACACCACTTTAAACATCTTGATCTGGTTGTTTTAGGTTTCATTAATAACTCCCACATGATAGCCATGTTAAGGTGAGTATAAAGTTCTCTCGGAGTGACTAATGACTACACATGTAATTCAAACAAATCTCCATCTCAATGTGTGTTTGTGTAGATTCTAAAAAAGTTCACACATTCATTTTTATATACACTATAAAACTTATAATTCATGCCCAAACCATCAATGTATGTTACACTTCTCTTGCTCTCATAAGCCTTTTGTTACGATCTCTCCTTTGGTCCTAGAAGAAATCATTCTATTGCATTTATATCATTTATACAGCTTCCCAACATGTTCTTGCCACCACCTAAACACTTTTAATGCAATATTATATATGATAACAAACCACTAGAAATCTCCTTGATAACTTACCAGAGCTTTATTAAGTTGCATGGCTGACATCTAGTTTCCATGATATGTTCCATTGTTTAATACTTATTTTCCAAGTATTTCAAATCGTGGATCTTTTGATATGATATCATAGATTCACATTTTTTTGACATACAAATTAAATCAATCATTGAAACATTTGCTCTGACATAAATCTTAAACAAAAAATAAAACACAAGTACGAGTTCTGAATTCTGATTCATAGAATGGGCCAGTTAAGGGTTGCAGGATAACTATATTTAATACATTAGTACTTAGGACTATTAATGCAATATTATATATTATAACTACCCATTAAAAGTCACTTTGATAACTTTCCATGATAAGTTCATTTGTTTAATAAAGGGATTTTTTGGGAATAGGTTTCATCCCATCCCATCCCATCTCATTTCCTTCCCAAACACCACTCAAACAAAAACACTTTTCAATTTCAAATCTTCAACTTTTTCATCTAATCATTACCTAATTATTCCAATTTTCCCAAACCTTCAAATAAAAGATAAAATATAATTCAACCTTTTCAAATTCCAAAAAAAAAAAAAATATTAAACAATTGTATTTTAACAATATTTTAACTTCATAATATTTTTATTCAGCTTTTTCTCTCTCATTTTCCAAAACCTAATAAAATATCATAAATCAAACTATTTCACTACTATTCACAGTCATTTCACTACTATTCACAGATTTCTCATCTCATCTCATCTCATTCCCCAAGCATCCTCTTGTTTTCCAAGTATTACAAATCATGCATCTTTTGATATGATATTATAGATTACATCATTTTGACATACAAATAAAATCAATCATTGAAACATTTGCTCTGACATAAAACTTAAAACAAAAAATAAAACAAAAGTACCAGTTCTAAATTCTGATTCATAGAATGGGCCAGTTAATGGTTGCAGGATATCTATATTTAGTACAATAGTATGTAGCACTATTAATATAATATTATATATTATAATTACCCACTAAACAATATTCTAAAAACTTTTAATGCAATATTATATATTATAACTACCCATTGAACGTCTCTTTGATAACTTTCCAGAGATTTATTAACTTGCATCGCTGACAGGTAGTTTCCGTGATAAGTTCCATTGTCTAATACTTATTTTACAAGTATTTTAATCATGCCTCTTTTGATATAATAGCATAGATTCATGCCATTTTGACATACAAATGAAATGAGTCATTAAAACATTTGCTGTGACATAAAGTTTAAACAAGAAATAAAGCAAACGAGTTCTGAATTCTAATTCATAGAATGGGCCACTTAAGGGTTGCAGGATATATATTTAATACATTAGTTCTATAGCAGTCCTCTTAAAACAAACACCTTGTGTGCACTTACTTGCAAAAATATATCATGCAAACATCTTAAATGAACAACAAATAAGACAATGAAAGGAAAAACTATATGTCAAAGCACATAATCATTGAGAGAAAGAAAGAAATAATGAGAGGCAAAGTAGAAACACAGTCATACAGAAAACTTGAGAACGAAAAAACTTTTTTTTTATTGGCACCGGGTGTCCGAGAACAAAGTCCTGACCAATCTCGGGAGTGCACAGGCCCTCAGAAAGAACTAAGTAGCAGCTATAAATTTTTTTACCAATAATATCACATAAACTGACCTTCGTTTTTAAATTTAGTTAACAACATGTATGATTTTAATTTAAAGATTTTCCTCCAAAATGTTCCAAGTGTGTTTTCCAACTATGAATCTTCCAAGCTGCAGAGTTTTCATTTGAAAAAGAATATAATTTTTATAGAATCAAGAAAATGCTCACCACAGGGTTACTTGCTCCACGATCTTCTAAGATGTTTGCATCATCAAAAATTTCAAAATATATATCTAAATAAATAAAGGGAATAGATCAGATTGAATCATAACTCAAGTTGGTATAAAAATATGAATGTATCCACTCAAAATCTGACTCAAAAAAGAAATAAGAAAGCAAACCTCCATAGTCATCGATAACATACTGAAATTCAGCCCATGAAATTTGTTCATGCGGTTCACAATGTACCATCCCAGGAAAGACCAGCAAAGCAAAGTTGTAAGCCTAAGACAAAAGGAAAATTCAGATCATGAATAGCAATACCGATACTGCCTTAATTTTTTTTTATATAGAGAGAATTATTAGGGCACATCATTAGCATGCAGGTTAACATCCTTTTCTAGTCCTAAAACATAAAGTGACTAGAATTAGTGCATAGGTGCATTAACAGGCACATACCTCAACTGTGGTTCTTGCAATTTCAGCTGAACTAAGTTTAGTGTAGCGGATTCTTCTGGGAACTTTTAGATCTTCAAGAGGATGGTAAGCTCTGTCACTGGTGTAACTAGAAGAATCAGGAACAGAATCTGGGTAGTCAGCAGCAACTGAAACTTTTGAAAGACAAAGATCATGTCCTGAAGACAGCCAATGGAATTGAGCTGATCCAAAAAATGGAATCTTGCATCTGAAATTGACAGAGGAAAATAAATATTTTCTCTAGCCAGAAGAAGGATAAGTTTAATTTGAAATATTTGGAAAGGCAGTACAAAAAAGTCTATAAACAGCAATTGAGATGAAGATGCCAGGTAAAAGAGAAGAAACTATGGCATCTTTTTTCCTTTTCTCAGAATTGAATGTGCATAAAAAGCTTCAAAAGCTTTATGCCTTCGGAAAAAAAATAAACAAATATATAATCCTCGTCTCTAAATTCTAACTGCGCAACAAAGAATTTGTACTTTTTCGTTGCATGCATCTTAAACAAAACATTTTCCAGGAAACCAAACCAAGTGATAAAGCTATTAGAACCAAATCTAGTCTGCAAAGAATGCTCTAACAGTGTCATACATATTTAATAAGATTCAACCACCAAGTTAGATTTTTGAATTACTCAATTATCAAGTCAAATACACCTTATGCCAGCAGGACCGGGAACTCTATGACGATCAAAAGAAGGTATGCGGCAGATGTTCGTTATCCCATATGATGTTGAGCAACAGACCCCCTCTGCATGACATGCACCACAATAAGGAACTGAAGGCACAATAGTCAAACAAAGAAAGCAATTATTATGTGAAATCTGTTAAAAACAAAAGCATGAATAAAGCAAGTTAAGAGCATTCACAATAGCTTAGCTATTGTTTAGCCAAAATTTGAATAGAAATTCCACTATTACAAATTTTGATTTGTCACTTTTTACTACACCAAATAACAGACTCAACAAATCAATAGCTATTTTATTAGAATATTAATTTTCAACTTTTCATTTATTTTAATTCCAATCGTAATTTGAATATTGATTTGTTATTATAAAATATACATTAGTTTTCTAACGTTCAAATTATTTATAACAGATAAAATTTTTTAACGGTCAAATTTTTAAACAGTCATATTTTTCTAATGGTTATATTTCTCCAACGGGGATTAAGAACTTATCAAAAAAAATATTTCTCCAACAGTTATATTTTTTAATGGTTATATTTTTAACGGTCATATTTTTCTACTGGAATGATGTTTTGTGAAAATCCAGCTGAACATGAAAACAAAAACGAAAATGAAAAGCAAAAGTTTAGCGCGGGAAAAATGAATATTTTAGTCCCAAAATATAATTTGGCTAGCACTCACCCGCTGGCTATATTTGTTAAGCCAAGAGAGAGTTATTTTGGCTAGCAACTTGTTGAAACTGTTGCAGTCCTGTTTTAATGCCTTCTAGCTTATCTGACTAAATAATAGATTTGTCAATTCCATTGTGAATGCTCTAAAAGGGGGGAATCAGATTAAAAAACATAAATTCAGACTTTTTTCCAATGTTTCCTCAGCATCAAACGGATGAATAACAACTGTAAATAGCCCTTGCAATCAACTATTGCATGGCGGCCTTTCGTTAACAACTAAATAACGGTATTGGAGGTACTCATTAGCATTCGAAGTAAGCTCTGTAATGGCATTGGAATTGAAATTTTTCAGAAAGTCAAAAATGGATTTCTACTAAAACATGCAAATCCGAAGGGGTATTCGACAAGGTGGAAGTTCTGCTACTGTTAGTATCATCTCAAGCCTAACAAAAAGACATGAAAAATAATATAAAAAGGGGGCATCGATTACCGAGGGGGAGTGAAGTAGCAGCTGCGATCGCCATGAGAGGGGGACGGAGAGATCAGAAGGAGAGCAGACAAAGAGCTGTGTCGTTTTCTGCGAGGAGCATGTAGCAGTATGCTTAGCTCATCACGATCTCTTGGTCAGGTAAGAAAACACTGACATAAAGGGGCGTTCTTTCGTGTCTTGTAGTGCTAAATAATAATTCGTTTTAATTTTAGGAGTATTTTTATTAGATTATTTATAATTATTTTTTTAAAATATATAAATTTATATATTTATTAAAAAATTTAATCATATTTAATTAAAAATAAAAAAATAAAAATGAGAAAAGATAATAAAAATATTTTTTATAAACAATAAAATTAAATTTGATAAAAATTTTAGTTTATTATTTACTTTTAAAGATAAAAAGTATATTTATTTTCTTTTTCCACAAATTTCTCCTCATTTTTAATTAAATATAATCAATTTTATTTTATATATATGTAAAATTGTACTTTTTAAAATTTAAATTTGGACAATCTAATAAAAATACTCTAAAGAACCTTAGCTATAAGACTCTGATCTAGATCAGCGTTCGATTCTCCATTAGTTACTCCTATCCAATTTGGGGACCCACTAAAACCTATTTCCATTTTGTTTTAAAAATGAGAAATATATTTCTAGAACCCCCAATTGAATTGTGTTTTAAATTGATTAGTCTGTATAATGAGACGAAATAAAATAATTTTAGGTAAAAAAAAATAAAAATTGCATAAATATTATTTTTTATATTATTATTATTTTAAATTTTCAAAAAATTAAATTATTTATAATAACTTGTATAAAATTTTAAAAAAATTATAATTAGAAAATAAGATGAAATTATTTTTGTATTCAAACAGGAACTAAGAATAACAATTAATAGTTTTTTGTTTGTTGTTTTTATATGTAAAGAGAGATTAAAACGACATTAAATATTGATATGAACCTGTTCTGTCCAATAACTTTATACAGAATAGTATTAAATATTATAAAATGCACATGACGTGTATATTTCTATCTAAACCTAAATCATTCAAATTCAGTTAGATGATTTATTCAGATACATTGACAAATTGTTAAATTTTGATCATTTACATCCTGGATTAAATTTCTAGGTTTTTTTCATTTATTTCACTTTTTATACTTCTTTGGATATAACCATTTACCTCTTGGATTAAATTTCTAGGCTTTTTCCAGTTTTTTCTATCTTGGAATTGGACGGAGACTAATACGTCATAAGATGCAATTCGAAGTTATACACCCCACATTCAAGACAGTTAACATACAATATATCTAATATATTTTTAACAGTATGCAATAATTATAGCGGAAGATTTTTATTTCTAAGTAAAATTTTGAGCAATTAGAATATGGTACCAAATGAAAAGTAACTATTAATCCTAAAATACTAGTTCAAAATATCTTCCAATACAAAATAAACGCTTAAAGTTTAAACTGTAACCTACGATAACAAGTTCATTACAAACAAGAGAGTAAAAATCTGATGTAAGTGCCATTTAAGTCACTCAAATTTCCAACTACAACGTTCCTTATGATTCAAAGTTTCTTGGGCTTCTTTGATATGCTCAAGTAGCTTTATCAAATCGATTACTACATCTTTAAGACTATCTTCCCTAACATATCGTGAGCTAGATGTCATTCTGCTCTTGTCCTTCCTAATGCCTTCCTTGCTAAACTCTTCCTTAGACCTTGGGGGATCCTCACATTTGCATTTTTTTTTATAGCAATCATCTATATCTATCACAACTTCTATCATCATAGGTATAATGGTAATGGAAACTAACGCAGCAATATTTCAAGAAATTTCAATAAGTTAAACCAATAGCATATGTAATAGTCCAAATTTTCTAAGGTAAATTATTTTATAGAAATTACTTTAAGGAAATTTATTTTGTGTATTTATTTTCTAGGAAAATAGAGTGGGAGATCTAATTGAGGAATATGAGATAACACTTGGTATTGGGAATTATGCATTCTCGGATTAATCTGTCGAGTTTTAGTGAAATGGGCATAAATTATTCATATGAGGTCCAAAAGAGGTGATTCCAATTGGTATATAACCTTGAGAGATAGATCTAAAACTTATATGTTTTAAGTTTTTCGAGATTTGGAAGGGATCAATAACTTATTTGGGAAGCAAATGGGCAGTTCTGGAATGGGCTTAAATGGAACTCGAGTTGGATGAAGTGAACTAATTTGAGGCACGTAACTAATTAGGCAATTGGTTTTGAGATTTTCTGGGATTAGAACATGTGTAGGGATAGTTGGAAATGGATGGAAAGTTGATTTGGAAGCTAATTGGATAGTTAGTGTGATGGAAACACAAGGGGAGTCAAAATCTAGTTGATAGGTGACTAAGTGGGTCAGATTTGGCTCTACCCTAACTAAACTAAGAAGTGGCCTTCTAGAACTTGTTAAATGGAGACTTAAGGGAGTTAGGAAGTAACCAAATGAGTGGGAAAATCTGGAGAGGGGCGTGTGACACAAGGAGAGGGCTGGAGATGGGAGGTGCATGTATGGTTAGGTGAAATGTCACCTCACCTCTTATCCCTTTAGCTCACTCCTCAGCCATGGATCAAAATTAGCAACAAAAATATCTCAAATGTGAGCCCTTGGATGACTAATCTAGCTGCAAAGCCTAGAATTTGGGAGGCTTAAGCCTCATCATAAGATATGCTTAAATAGACACCTCATCACCCATGCAAAAAGACAACTAGTGCACCTTAGGGTTTTTCTCTCTTCTCCCCCTCATGTTGGTCGACCACCATTCTATAAATAGACCCTTGAGAGCTTTCTAAGATCCTTTAGAAGGAGAGAACATATTCCCTTTGGAAGATAACTCCAGAAAAACCCTTCCAAAACCCTTAAAGATTTTCTTTGTGAGTTAAGTGATTGAGTTTGGGGAAAAGCTTGCAAGAAGTTAGTTGGATCTATTCTCTTGAACTTTGAAGAATTTGTAAGTCCATATTCTAGCTTAACTTAAGCATGGAAATTATTTATTGAAGTGATTGAACTATGTTTACTAGTATTGAACTCTTAAAAACATGATTAAGTGACAAAGTGGCATATGAGTAAGGTTGGATTTAAATTGTCTTGTAAAAATATTCAATAAAATTTTAAGAACTTAGATTTAAGTTTTTAAGAAGCCAAATAAAGTATAGTAAAAAGATTGGCATGTTTTGAGTAGAAAAACTCCTAGAGTCGTGATCTCGCTCGACCATCGCTCTACCTGTGGGTCGAGCGAAGGCAAAATATGACCCCGCTCGAGCGAGTTCCAACCCGTGACTTCGCTTGATGATCCCTCGACACCCACTTGAGCGAGATGCCCTGTTTTGCTTAGACTCAAGTTTTCCTGGAATAAAATCGGTGTTCCAAATGGAAAAGGTTATAAGTGAAAAACTCATATGAATAAAAAAGGAACTACTAAAAAGAAAACGATGTATAAGAATAAGTTAGTCACGTCGTGCAGGGACGGCGAGACGTAACGCCTAGATGATTGACATGCCGACAGGGACGGCGATACGTAACGCCTGTCGTGTTATAAGAGTGTGTGGTCTTCACGGGGACGGCAATACGTAACGCCTGCGAGACTGATCTAAATAGCGAGGACGGCGATACGTAACGCCCGTGAGACTGATCTGAATAGCGGGGATGACGATACGTAACGCCTGCAGTGATATGTATATGTTTTGTGTCAAGACGGGGACAGTGAGACGTAACGCCCAGAAGGTTGACACGAGACTCATCACAACGGGGACGGCGAGATGTAACGCCCAGATGATTGATGAGTATATGTGATGGGGACGGCGAGACGTAACGCCCATCAGTGATAAGAAAGAATAAGAACTTTTAAGGAAACAGTGTAATTCCATATAAGATTACATATTCGGTTAAGCCAAGAAAGGTACCAGTTAGACAGTGGTCTTATGATGTATATCTTAAGGTAAATTTTCCTAGTCATTCAGTGGTGATAATATCATGGTTGCTTTTTCCCTGTTTCTTTTAAGCTGTTTATGTACTTACTGAGATTTCAAAGGAAATCTCACTCTTTTGTGGTTCTATATTTTTTTGTGCATATCAACTATATACAGGATTCAATGACCAGCAAGGGGAAAGCCCCGATGATGCAGAAGACTTCGAGGAGTCCTGAGGGACTCTCCGACTATAGTCCTTATATGAACATTTCTTTTGTTTCCTTCGGACCTCCAATCAGTAATCAACCTACAGAAGTTTGAAGCCTTAATGCATCCACTTTTGCTGAGGAGAGGCGACGTACAGGATGCTATTTAACATTAGAACTAGATGGCTCGTTGTCCATGTGTGGGGTTTACGTGACTCCACAGGGATAACAGCTCCAGCGAGACTTTAGTATTAGTATGGATAGGTTTCGCTATGGGAGAGAATTCCCCGAGGTCAAGAAAGAAAATGAGTGAAGTGAAGGAGAGTCTTTTGGAAGAATGTAATATATTTTTTAGCTAACTTGCTACCATTGGGGCCTTGTATATGTAAAAAGGTACAATGTTAAGCTATTAATGAATGACGTGAATATTGTGACTATATTTTCCATGTGATCTTTAGAAAGTTTTATATCTAAAACCAGATCCGCTGCAAATCACACGATATATGCATTTTATTCTTGTTAAGTACGAGAGTGAGTAGCCAAGTGTTACCTATCCAGACACCTTAATTTACGTTAAATCCCAGACGTAAATTGGGGGCGTCACAGCATACAAGAAGATAACATAAGCATGTATAAGGCGAACCATGAATGCATGAGCACGGGCATGAACTTGACTAAAAATCTCACTTATTTCTTGTACATATTCTTTTTCAAAATCTTTGACCTTGTAATTATGTAACAAAGTAACAAAATGACCATATAACAAAATATCACAGTTCATTTCATATCAATCACTTGTAATCATTAAATAATATAACAACGAGAGTGGACACCTCACGGCTACCCCTAGAAATCATGAGCTAATTTCTAATTACTGCATCATATTACTGGACCTCTTAACCAGGTGTAAGTACGTCAGAGCTTATATGATACAGCAGTTCGCAAATTGCCTTCACCGCTTTTTCAGCTTATTGCACCCATTAAAGTTAGGGGCAATAACTTCGTTCCGAAATCTCTTAAAAAATTACTCATTTGAAATCCGTGTACTCTAATTTAATCACTCCAGAGTGGATGAAGGAGTTCCACTAGAATATTCCCCCATCCTACCATTGGGATCGTGACAACATCATTTTTAACATACAACCCAAAGACATGAGACATGTGACTACATAACTTTCATACAACCCAAAGAGCTCGGGCGACCAGCACTATGAAAATTTGGATCTTGAGATTACATATGCACTCCTTAATCCTGTGATCTAAATTGCGCTCGAATTTTTCTGCTTTCTTTTCTTCATTAGGGATTAAATAAGTGGCAAAGCGGGACAACTCCATGAATTTAGTGGCGTATTACTCTCCAGTTATTGTTCTTTAAGTGAGGTCCATAAACTAAAGGGCCATTGACTCATAGAGAGTTTGTGGGAAGTATCGTTCCAAAAATACCTTCCTGAAACGCTCTCATTTGATTGGGACTCCATTCTCTAGTTTTGTCTACAAGATTGTTTGCATTGACTTCCACCATTTGTTTCTCACATCTGTCAAGTTGATAAATGGCGTTCTGTTCGTTCGTGCAGACAAGTGCCTCGAAGATTTGCTCTAATCGTTCTATCTAGCTCTTTGCATCGTGTTATTTGCACTACCATCAAATGTAGGGGGATGCTAGCGGGATAACTGCTCTAGTGTACATCTTGCCTATGGGGTCCTACTTGTCCCCCTGTCGCCGTTAATCATCTTTTGAAAAAAATGCGTCGTCACAATAGCGAGCACTTCAAAGTTCTCATTTTGTAGCGTATTGCTCTCAGGGTGGGGAGTACGTGGGTTTCTTCTTGTAGGTATCATTCTAACATGCGTATTTTTAAAAAATATACAATCAAAATGCATTTAACTAAAAGAAAATTTATAACCCACTTACACAATGCAGAATTTGGCTTGAAGAGGACGTGGCCTAAACTTTCATCATTTTTTTTTTCCAAAAACCACTACGCTTTTTAAAAGATTTTTCTTTGGAAAAGGTTTTTCTCTCTTTATTTTGAAAAGAAAAAATCCACAGATTCAACCTGGCTCTGATACCAAATTGTAACACTACACTCTTGAATATAGCATTTTTTAAAGTATTTTAGGAAGGCAGTGTGCAACTAATTTTTTTTTTTTTTTTTTTTACAAAACGCACCAGATACGAATGTTTTATAATAAATGAAACAATTTTTATAAAATTTAAAGAGGTAGAAGTATTTGTTTAAAATATTGAAATCACACGTGTTTACAAAAATATTTTATTTACTGAAAATCATAAAATTACAGCTAATACATTGTTTAGGCCTCTGCATCACCTCCCTGAGTTAAATCCTACATGTTGTGTATTTTCATCACCTAGGATGATTTTTAAAAGAAAACATAGAAACATAAAAATAAAATGATTTGAATACTCAATAAGCAACACATCATACAATAAAAATAATAATCATCAATTTTCATGCATACTCGTAGATACATACATAATGACATGAATATGATATTTTCATAAATGCTGAATATGAGTTTTTCATAAATACTAAAAACATGAGTTTTTCATAATCTTATCATATCATATCATAATATAATAAGTCGTTATCCACTATTGACCCCCTTGAGTTAGAGTTAGCGAATCTTTTCTGATTCTGCCTGTGGTCGCGGGTTGTGGAATCCATACATAAGGAAAATATATTGGGTGCACTACCAGCATGTACGACCTGACAATACAATATACCCATACATAGGTATCGTCTTCATATCGTACATAGGCTGCTTACATATTCATTCAATCATAGTTGTCATATCATAAACTTTAAAAAAAATCACATATTTCCGTGACATGTCATGATGCATGCTTCCTCACATGATTTTATGATCTTTCATAAATAATTTTATGCCTACTCTCACATAAAATGATGACTTTTCATAAATGATTTTAATGCATAAAATTATGAGATTTCATAAATATCCTAATGTATAAACGTTTTCATAAATCATGCATGAATTTTCATAATTTTTCATGACTTGAGTACATAAAAAGGGCTTCCAATAATGGTCATACATATATAATAATTTTTATAAAACATGTTTACCGTATATGCGTATAAAGGCATGATTATACTACTTATCTCTTAACGTTGAGTCATGTTTTCATGTCGTAACTCGTAACCTATACGAAAAACTAATTGTTACTAACGTTGTAGAAAATCATGTTGTGACATTTTTTACATAAAAAGAATCGGGCCCATAATTTTATTTAAGAAAACTAGATTGAAAATAAGATGCTAAGTCGAAGTGGGCTTTAAGGCCTGAGATCCAACTAAATGAGTAATTTATAATTGGCATGAAATAGGGCTCAGGAACAAGTTTGAAACAAGTAATAAAAGGGCATTTATGAAATTTTAGAATTTTATGAGGGGCCATATGGGAACAAGTCTAAAACAAGTAATAAAAGGAAAGCACCCTACATGCTTTACGAAAAGACAAAGCAAATGCAAAGGGAGAGAAATAGGGGCTCGTGATGCATACCGAGAAGGGAAAGAAGAATGATGGCGACTCTAGGCTGAGGGAGTGACCGGCAGCACAACTGGGCTGATCGAAAATTTCTAGGCACCGGTGTGGTGTTTTTTGGTGAGGTGAGTGGCTGCTTGGTTGCCGAGTAGTGTTTTGAGTGCTCTGTGAGTGGGTTTTTCTGTTTCAGTGTTGGGAATTTCTTAGATTTCTGTTGAGGGATCTCGGGTGGTTTAATAGACAAGGAGGTGGGGTAACATGTTTGATATGGAGTTTGAAATAGAAGTTTGATTTAGGAGTCGGTTTCAAAATAGAGAGAGTTTTTCTGAAACTTGAATTTGAGATAAGTTCTAATTATAATTTGAGATACGAGTTTGAAGTTTGTATAGGAGACTAAGTTTCGGATGATGATTTTGTGAAGGAAGATATCAAAATTCATCCGATGGTTTGAGTTTGAATTTGGCTTGCAGATTGGAAGAGTTGGAGTTGAAATAGAGTTGGGGTTTTGAATTAGAAGACTTTTGGATAATGATTTGGATAAGAATTTTGAAGTGTTTGTGTTGAGTTTTACTTAGGGGCTAAATCAAAATTGGAGATGGTTCCAACTAGAATAATGGCTCAGAGATGGTGATTGTTTGTTTAGGAAATTTGAATCAAATCAAACCGAAAGGATACAGCTAGGAGATGGAACCAAAACAAATTAAATCACTATTTTAAAACTTATCTAAAACATAACTTAATTAAATAATAATAACACTGATAATAATACTAAGAAATTTAAAACATAAAAATAAATACTAATTTTGGGTCGAGGTGTTACATAGTCTCTGTCTAATTCCAAGATGCAAAATACTGGAAAAAGCCTAGAAATTTAATCCAAGAGATAAATGGTCATATCCAAAAAAGTATAAAAAGAGAGACAAATGGAAAAACCTAGAAATTTAATCCAAGATGTAAATGGTCAAAATTTAACAATTTTTTGATGTATTTGAATAAATTATCTAACTGAATTGAATGATTTAGGTTTAGATTAAAAAAAAAATACACGTCATGTGAATCTTATAATATTTAATACTATTCTGTATAAAGTTATCGGATAAAATAAGTTCATGTCAACATTTAATATCGTTTTAATCTCTCTTCACATATAAAAATAAAAAAAAATATTAATTTTTATTCTTAGATCCTATTTGAATACAAAAACAATTTCATCTCATCTTATAATTACAACTTTTTCAAATTTTCATACAAGTTATAAAGTAAAGCAAGATAGCAATGAGATGCAAGGGAAAGAAAATATAAAGTAAAGCAAAATGACTGACTCCTCCATTCCTGTAACATCCCAATGGAAGACCCAAATCACATGACCAATACTCCAAAAGAATTAGTCAAAGATACAATTGGAGTCTTATTGGAACCTTATAAAAAATAAGAACTTCTTCTTCTCAAATGATGTGGAATCTCATACACCACATACCCTTATCCTTATTATATTGGGTATCACAATCTACTATTCCTAAATGCCCAACGTTCTCGTCAGGCCTATTCATTAAGGTAACACAACTTAAGTCCCACATTTTTTGTTGGGATAGGTTTTGATACCATTTGTAATGCTCTGATTGAAAATCCAAATCACATGGACTATTCTCTAAAAAGACTAGTTAAATACAACTAGAATTCCATTGGAACCTTACCAAGAGTAAAAACTTCTTCTTCCCAAACAATGTAGGATCTCATACATCACCTACCATTATCCTTATCATATATCACAATTCCTAAATGGAAAAAGTCGCTGGGAAAAACATTTCATCTGTCATTACCTACGCTGCACTCTGATTTTTTTGAACCCACCAGAGTCGGAGTAGAAGTCGGTCGACATTGGAGCCAATAGAGATTTTGTACACCATTATAACCCAGTGTTGCATGTCCCGACGTTTCAATCAACACCAAATCACAAGTAGAGGTTGGGGCATCAAAAAGGGCCCATGCATTTTAGTCTCGATAGGATTGGCATCCTACTGTATAAGGACTGAAGAGTAATCTCAGCGAACTCAGAGATCAAGGAAAAGATAATAGTTAAAGCCCGTGCAACAGCTTACACGGTACATCTTGAGATCATAAAGACGTACTAATACTTAGAAAGAGATTTTTTGTGGGAATGATTGAAGCAAGAATAGCTCTATGATGCTCCCCAAATTTAGTTTAAATTTGGCAGATTTTGAAGTGTTGGGATATGCTATATAAGGTTACATATCCTTGTTCATGACAAATAAAGATGCAATGTACCACTTACTATGAATATAAAAATATGTAATATTTACAACGGATAATTTATTTTCTTGAGTAATATTATGCACCAAATATAACATATCCTAAATTAATATAAGCATCATTCATAAACATATAACGATTGATGACTAAAACTTACAATATTTGTCCAAAATATATGTAATGTCATTAGTACTAGAAGACAAGGCTCCGTGTGTACAAAATAAAATTAACGTAATAATGACTAGACTAGCTTAAGGAGTAGATCGCACTTGGCCGGGATAGTCATAATCTTATCCAAACACTGGAGTATTAATGTGATGATCTCCTCGTGGTTGTGTTGTGGTCTAGTCGACCTTGTCCAAACGATCCTCTGCAGGTCCTTCTGATCCTGACGCACGATCTACTATTCGGAAGGAATAATAGTTAGGACTACTATTACAAGTTAACAACGAACTTAAATTAACATTTTACATATGCATGCATGACAATAAAGAGACCTGAATGCTGATGTGAACATGAGTGAACGTGACATGACTTAGCAAATAGCCTGACATGTGCTAACATGAACTTAATTGATTTGAAAATGAGTTGAATGTGAAGTAAACATGAAGTAAATTGAAAATGAACGTGAACTAAACATGAACTTGTTCTATAGATAAACTGGCTAATTAAACATAACATGTGAATGCTACACAATCTCCCTTGAGTCGTGTTCCCCTGCCGATATCACATCACATTACACATATTTGTACCGGTTGTGAATACATGAACATACGCATCACACGACAAGTATATACACCTACTATGAGTATGTAATGTATGTATCCCATAACAAGTATATGCGCCTGCTTGAGTACATATAACATGAACATGAATTATGATTGCCACCATCGACATTGCTGCTTGACTTTGTTCTTGCAACCAGTAAGATCACATTTGAAGCTTATTGACAATACTTTTCGATCCAGAGAACTTCACACCAATTTAAACATTTAAGCTTGATGGTACTAAGTTAGGATTTATACTAATTAAGGTAGATAAAATTTTCAAAATAATGAGTACTTATGAAAATACCCTTAGAATTTCATATGTTTCTATCAAGGTCCTAAACTTTACACAAATGAATATCAAATACTTCATAGACCTCATATTTTGCCTATTTTAAAATCATTTATGTCCTTGAAATTTCAAAAATCAAAATAGACTTAGGCTAAACACACTCAACCTGCAGGATGCACTCTAATTGATGCCTAAGTGAAAATTCAACTATTGATCTTTATGAATACATGCAAGATAGATTTTCCTTTGAAAAGTCCCATATAATTCTTAAGGACATGATAAAAGCTAAATCTTGAAAACTAGTTCATCCCAACACTTATTTATGATTAACAGTTGTAACATCTCGACCCAAAATCAAGAATTTTTTTAATTTCTTATTACTATTATTATTATTATTATTATTAGTATTAGTATTAGTATTAGTATTGCTATTTTCATTATTAATTTTCCTTTTTGGATATGTTTTGAAATAAAAAGATGTTTTGAAGTGGTTTTAAAATTTTGTTATAGATCAAATACGCAGTAACTCTTTTTTTGTATGATTTCCCTTGACAACTTCTCAACTCTTATTTTATTTTATTTTATTTGTTTGCTGTCCTAGATTTAAGCCGTTTCATAGACAAACTCTCAACTCAAATACTTCACCTCTATCCTTTCAGTACACGATTATCTGTAGGAACCAAAGTTTGACTAACTTCAAACACTTCAAGTTCTTATCTTCTCTGTTTCAATTTTTCAATTGAAAACATCTCCTGATAACTCACGTTATCTCTTCCACTCATCTATAAAACCCAACTTGAGATCCATTTAGAAAATCATCACCGACACAGAAAACCCACTCACTGCAAGCACCACCAAGCTTCATATCAGCCAACCCACACCTTACCTCTCCGGAATCTACCATAGAAGCCGTCGATGGTGAGCTTCCCTTCTTTCATCGCTCTCCCTCTCCACTAGCAGCAAGCAAAACATCTCTCGACTTTCGCTAGCAAGCCCCTAGCGGAAGCCATCACTTCCCCAAGCAAGCAACCACCACCCAAACCACTTCCCACATCACCCATAAATCTTTGGCCAACCAAGAACTTGGTGACATCGTCAATCACCCTAGTTAGCTCTTGAGTTGTCGTCAAACTCCACCATCGCAAAGGTTCTCTTCTCTCTCTGTAAGACATCGTGTGGGCCAAGTTTTAAAGATCCCTTACAAGTTCTAGATAGACCAATCACAAAGTCAAGAGTTAAGAAGATCAAGGAAACAATGCAATGATTGGTGCAATCCACTTAAGGCAAGTTCGCAAATTCATCAAGTAAGACCCCAACATTCAAGATGAGCTTAATAAAAGAATAACCAACTTTAGTCCATGTGATACAAGCTACAGAGGGGGACAACATAGCTTGGTGGTTAAGTCAAAACTTTTATTTCAATAAGTATAGGTGTGTGGGCCTATTTTTATATTCTATAGTTGTAGGCATTTGGACCTATTTAATTCAATAATTGGACATCTTTATTATAGGAGTGTGATTTAGGAGTTTTAGGTTAAAAGTGTTCAGTCAATGTTTTTAAATGATGTAAGCCTTATTAGGCCCTATGAATTTATTAGGAGTTATAAAAAAATATGCCTCTTTATTTTTTCAACAATTATGAATGTGAATAATGTTTTTTTTAGAGAAAAATCTTATTTTCTCTACTTGTTTTTGAATGAACTAAGAACTTATTAAAGGAAAACTCTTTGTGGCATTCTCTCCGCAATCTAAGTTCTCGAAACAAGTTTTCAACGGGTTTAGGTCATCTTAACTTGATTATTGGCTTTCTTGGGTGGATTTCAATTTGTTCATTGATTCAAGCGATTTCCGATCTAGGTTCACATTAGTTGGCATCAGAGCTCGGTTTTCAAATTAGGTCTGATTTATCCTTTTAATTCTTGTATTTAGGTTTTGTCTTAGACGTGTTTTAGGTTTTTCTATTATTATCTCAAATTCATTTTTCATTCTTGTTAATTTCATGTGTTTGAATTCAGATCTGTGATTTCAACAATTGATTATTCGTATGCTTCATTCAAGATCTGTAATATCGTGTGTTCTAGAGTTTTCTATTCTGATCTCAAACCCTTGCTTCAATTTTCAAATCTGTAATTTCAAATTTGAATTCAAATTCTAGATCTATTTTGATCTATTCTTATCCAAATTCAAATTCTAGATCTATTCTGATCTTTATTTTAAATTTCAGATCCTTGCACTGAATCTGATTAAAAAGAAAATGAGGGAAAAAAGAAGAAGAGAAATTTTGGAATTGGCTGTTTGATATAGGTTGCAAGTTGAAATTTGATATATCATTCTTAATAGCTTGTTCTCTTATTTCTTAATTGCTATTTTTCTTTTTTCCTAAATTGCTATTTCTCTTGTTTTATAACATTTTATTTCATTCTCTTTTTTCTTAAATCTATTGCTAGTTGGAATAATACAAGGTTGCGTCTTGGTTTAGTTCAACTAGTTCTTAAAGAACTTGAAAGGAAAAACAAACGAGGTAAAAGGCAAGAGTGATGAGACTAGTATTGAGAAAAACCAAAAGTGTGAACACGAGTAAAGTGACATTATTTGAGCGTAAATATGTACGGGATTGTATGAGATTTTATCACTAACATTTTGTTTTGTAGCACATTAAAAATATCACATAAAAGTGACTCAAAACCTAAGGAGGAGACGAATAACTCATCCTCTGTGTTGCAAGTCATGCAACAACAATTTGAGCGATTGAATTTGGTGTTAAGGGGAGTGAGGGATATGATGAATCAGCAAGATGTAGTGATTAGAAATTTACAAAATGTGTGAAATAGGAAGAGACGTGAGCTTAGTGTTGAAAATGAGTATGAGGATGAGGATGAGAATAAGGATGACATAGCACTTGAGGTTAGAATGGGTGGAAATGGCAGACCTAGAGGAAGTAGGTATGGAAGAGGACCTAGGAGAAATCGAAGGGGTCGAGATGGAGTAGATGAAAATCTTGGGAACATCAAATTGAGAATACCATATTTCTAAAGTAGGACTGATCCTAAAGCCTATTTAGAATGGAAGAAGAAAATAGAGTTGAATTTTGACTGTCACAATTATTCAAAGGAGGAGAAGGTGAAATCAGCGGTAATTGAGTTAACTGATTATGCAATTATTTGGTAAGATCAATTAGTGACCAATAAGAGAAGGAATCGTGAGAGACCTGTAGAAACATGACTTGAGTTGAAAGCTCTCATGAGGTGGAGATTTATACCTAGCCATTACTATAGAGACCTCTACCAAAAATTATAAAATCTTACTCAACAATCTAGGAATGTAGAGGATTACCATAAGGAGATAGAGTTGGTTATGATTTGGGCTAATATAGAGGAGGATCGAAAGGCTACAATGACCAGATTTTTAAGTGGTTTGAATAAGAACATAGCTAATATAATTGAATTGCAGCATTATGTGGAGGTAGAAGACACGATGCATATGACTATAAAGGTGAAGAGGCAGTTAAAGAGAAAGGTGGTAGCAAGGTATACTTCAATTTCTAACACTCTTTGAAAACTAAAGTGAGATAAAAATAATCGAACTATGGTAAAGGGGAAGGTTGAACCACCTAAGGGGTAAGATGAGGGAATTAACAAGAACAAATCCAAAGTAGATTTCCAACTTTCAAGGAATAGAGATATTAAATGTTTCAACTGTTTGGTTTCAAGGCACATTGCATCTCAATATCCAAACAAGCGGGTGATAGTTATGCTTGACAATGGGGAGGTGATGACTGAGAGTAAGGATGATTGTGATGAGATGCCTGAGTTGGTCAATGTGAGTCTCTTGTCGTCAGGCTTGCTCTCAATACGCAAATTAAGGTAGATGATATGGAGCAGCAGAGGGAGAATATATTTCATACTAGATGTTATGTAGACAACAATGTGTGTAGTATGATTATAGACAGGGGAAGTTGCACCAATGTAGCTGGTACCACCCTAATTAAGAAGTTGAGCTTACCTTTATTGAAACACCTTAAATATTATAAGTTGCAGGGGTTGAATGAATGTGGGAAGATCAAGGTCAATAAGCAAGTTTTGGTGGCTTTCACCATTGGGCAGTATATTGATAAGGTGCTTTATGATGTAGCTCCTATGCATGCTGGCCATTTTTTGTTGTAGAGGTTATAGTAGTATGATAGGAGAGTGATTCATGATAGGTTTAGGAACATGTACAACTTTGTAAAAGATGAAAAAATAATCAAACTTGCTCATTTAATCCCAAAATAGGTCTATGAGGACCAATTAAAACTAAAAAGTGAGATTGAGTAAAAAAGAAAAAGTGAGGCTGAAACACAAGAGAGAAAAATAAAAGTGAGAGCAAAACTTCAAGAAAAAGATAGAGTGAAAAAGAAAATAGAAAGGTGGCTGATAATAAAGAAAAGAGAGTGGAACCCTGAGAGAAAAAAGAAAGAGAGCCTGCAGAGAGAAAATGAAAAACAAAACTGAGTTTTTATGCAAAAGTTAGTGAGGTTAAAAGGGTCTTCTTAGTAGATTAGCCTATAATCTTACTTGTTTATAAATAATTTTATCTTAATCTTGATGACACTAGCCAATCTCTTCTTAGTTTGACTATTTCTTTGTTACAAGAGTTTGAGGATGTATTCCCAGAAGAGATGCCGAGTGGGTTGCCACTCATTAGAGACATTGAGCATCAAATTGATTTCTTACCTAGAGTCATTATTCTAAACCGACTAGCCTATTAGAGTAATTCGGAGGAAAAAAAAAGAAACTTTTAAGGCAAGTTGAAAATTTGATTAAGTAAAGAGTATGTGAGAGAGAACAAGAGCCGATGTGCAGTACCAGTGCTACTAGTACAAAAGAAGGATGGGACTTGGAAAATGTACATTGATTGCAGATCAGTCAACAAAATTATAGTATTGTATCGTCATCTCATTCTTAAATTAGATTATATGCTTGATGAATTGCATGACTCATGTATTTTAGTAAAATAGATCTTGTGGATACTATCAAATTAGAATGAAAGATGGAGATGAATAGAAAACTACTTTTAAAACTAAATATGGACTTTATAAATAATTGGTTATGCCATTTGGACTCACAAATATGTCTAGTACTTTCATGAGATTAATGAACCATGTTTTACGTACATTCTTAAGAAAAAATTTAGTCGTGTATTTTGATGATATCCTCATGTACAACAAGAACTTAGATAAATATATTGAGCATTTGAGATGTGTGTTCAATGAGTTGAGAGGTGAAAAGTTATACTCTAATTTTAAGAAATGTACTTTTTGTATGAAAAAATTGTTTTTCTTGGTTATGTTGTTGGTACAAAAGGTATTGAAGTATATTAAAAGAAAGTCAAGGCCATCAATGAGTGGCTAAGACCTAAAAGTATTACTAAGGTAAGAAGCTTTCATGGTTTAGCTAGCTTTTATAAGCGTTTTGTTAAGGATTTTAGCACCGTTGCTGCACCATTCACTAAACTAATAAAAAAGAATGTTGGATTCCATTGGAGGACTAATCAAGCGAATACATTTGTTACTATTAAAGAAAAGTTATGTTCTGCACTTGTGTTAGCATTACCTGACTTTAACAAAGCTTTGAGGTATGTACTTCTTACTTCTTTGAGTGCCAAAATGCTTAGGTTTGAATATGTGAAATATGTATACCAATTACCCTGATTTTTTTGATGTGTATATGGCATTTGAAAAGGCGACACTTGGTAAGTTTTACAACCATGTTAGATATTTGCTTTAAAAAAGTAAATTGTGTGTGCCAAATTGTTTAATGCGTGAATTAATTGGTGCGTGAGGCATATGGTGGGAGATTAATGGGACACTTTGGTGTCGGGAAAATCTTGAAATTTTACATGAATATTTCTTTTGGCCTATGACGAGAAGAGACGTCATTCAAATATGTGTTAGGTGTATTACATGTAGAAAGGCCAAATTTAAGGTTTTATCTCGTAGGTTGTATACACCCCTACCCATTCCTAGTGAGTTATTGGTGGACATATCTATGGATTTTTACTTTGGGACTTCCTAGGAATAAAAGGGGTAGAGAGTTTAATTTTGTGGTAGTAGACAAATTTAGAAAAATTGCTCATTTCATTCCATGCCATAAAACAAATGATACTACAAACATTACTGATTTGTTTTTTAAGAAAATAATGCGACTCCATGGGGTACCTAGGAGTATTGTTTCTGATAAGGATGTTAAATTACTTAGCTACTTTTAAAAAGTTTTGTAGGAAAAATTAGGTACCAAACTTTTATTTTCTACCACTTGTCATCCACAGACTAACGAACAGACTGAAGTAATAAATAGGAATTTAACTCAACTTTTACACACTATCATTCAAAAGAATTTGAAGACTTTGGAGAATTGTTTGTCATTTATAGAACTTGCATATAATAGGAGTATGCATACTACAACTTCTTATTCTCCATTAAAAATTGTTTATAGTATTATTCCACTTATTCCTTTATATTTGATGCCTTTACCTATTGATGAAAGGAGTGACTTGGATGGACAAAGGAAAGCTAAATTGGTAAAGTCAATTCATGAAATGGTATGGCTTCAAATCGCGCAGAAAAATAAAAAGTTTGCTTTTCGAACCAATAAGAGGCAAAAGCGTGTCATATTTGAATCAGGAGATTGAGTTTGGGTTCATATGTGCAAAGAAAGATTTTCAACTCATAGAAGAACTAAATTGCATTTTCAAGGAGATGGGTCTTTCCAAATCCTCGAGAAAATTAATGATAATATTTATAAAGTAGATCCTCCAGGTGAGTATAATATCTCTGTTACTTTCAATGTTTTTGATCTTTTTCCCTTAATGCAGGTGATGATTTGAGGTCGAATCATTTTGAGGAGAGGGGGAATGACGGGCAACATGGTGGGCTGAATTTTAAAGATCCCTTGCAAGTTCCAAATGGGCCAATCACAAGGTCAAGAGCTAAGAAGATCAAGGAAGTAATGTAAGAACTAGTGCAATCCACTTGGGCTGAGTTCACGAATTCATCGAGCAAGACCCCAACATTCAAGATGTGATTGAAAGAATAAAAACCAACTTTAACTCATGTGATACAAGTTACAGAGAAGGACGACATAGCCTAGTGGTTAAGTGAAGACTTTTATTTCAATAAGTATAGACATTTGGGCCTATTTTTTATGTTTCTATAGTTGTAGGCATTTGGGCTTATTTAATTCATTAATTGGACCTCTTTTATTAGTTATAGGAGTGTGGTTTAGGAGTTTTGAATTTAAATGTGTTTAGCCCATGTCTTTAAATGATGTAAGTCGTATTAGGCCCTAGGGTTTCATTAGGGGCTATACAAACACATGCCTATTTATTTTTCCAGCAATTATGAACGTGAATAGTATTTTTTCTAAAGAAAAATAATGTTTTCTCTACTTATTATTGAATGAACTAAGAACTTATCAATGACAAACCATTTGTGGTGTTCTCTCGCAATAGATTCTTGAAACAAGTTTTCAACGGGTCTAGATTATCTTGACTTGATTATTGTCTTATTTGGGTGGATTTCAATTTATTCACGAGTTCAAGAGATTTTCAATCTCACGTATTCACATCACATCATGAGCCCCTATCCCATAAACGATAAAGTTTTTGTTTTTCCCTTTTAATGGTCTTGTATCAGACTTTCCCAAAGAGCCCCTCTATTGATTTTGTAAATATGTGTATGCCCATTTAATCTTCTGTCTTGAGCCTCTATATTTTGCACTTCACAACCATGTGTTCTCACATAGGCTTTTCACCCTTTGATTTATAATGGGCCCTAAGTCCACTTGGCTAAGTGTTTCTCAAGTTCTAAATGGTTTTGTGCTTGTAACGAGTGGTATGATTTCGTGTGGGTTGAATTTACTTTGGACTGGTTGTATTTTTAAAAACTATTTTAATGATTTAATTGGGCTCGTTTTTAGTGGACTTGTTTTTAATTTGGTAGGCTTACCTAACCCTATTCAGAAACTCTTCTAGTGATTTTTAGTGAACTATTTTCTTCAATTAGGCCTTAGGTCTTCATATATTTTAAGACTATTTTTGAAGTATATTTTAGTCTATTATTGAGTATCTCTATTTATGATAATTAAAAACTACTCGACGTGATTTTCTAGAAAGTTAGTGACAATTAACATCTTGTATAGGTTACGAGTTACGGCATGAGAACCAGAAAGCAACGCTAAGGGGTAAGTAGCATGATCATATTCTTATACGTATGAATGATAAACGACATTTTTATAAAATTATTATGCACATATGCCCATCATTGGAAGCCTTTTTTATGTACCCAAAGCATGATAAATTTATAAAAATTTATGCATGATTTACGTAAAGATTTATGCATTAAGATAACTATGAAACGTCATGATTTACGCATTAAAATTATTTATGAAAAGTTTTGATTTTATATGAGAGTTATGCATAAGTTATTTATAAAAAATATGAATTCATGTGAGGAGATATGCATAACGACATATTATGGAAGAATGTGATTTCTTTTGAAATCTATAATATGACAAGTATGCAAGTATAATATGAATGAAATATTTAACAGCCTATGCATGATATGAAGACGGTACCTATATTATAGGTATATTGCATTGTCAGGTTGTACATGCTGATGATGCACCCAGTATGTCTTTTTCATGTATGGATTCTACAACCTGCAACTATGGGCGGAATCAAAATTGTTTTAGATTCGCTAATCCCTAACTCACAAGGTCAATAGTGAAAAATGGTCTATAATATGATAAGAGAAAGATAAACTCATATTCATGTTCATGTTAATTACATATGCATTTATGAAAGAAATGTTCATGTTCATGTTATTTATATATATATTTTAGTATTCATGAAAACTGATGATTATTATATTTACCGTATGATGTGTTACTTATTGAGTATTCGACTTATTTTTTTTCGGTTTGTATGTTTCTTTTCTATGTTTTTAAACCATTCCAGGTGATGATATTTTTGAAGATGCACTACAGGATCAAACTTGACTCAGGGAGGTAATGTAGAGGTCTAGACAATTTATGATAGTGAAATTTTACGATTTTCAATAAATGAAAATCTTTTTTGATAAGCACAAGAGATCTTAATATTTTAAATAGATGCTCTAACTCTCTTTAGATTTTTAGCATTTAATAATAGTTATTTTATTTATTTATTAAAAAATTTCGTATCTAGTGCATTATTTGTAAGAAAAAATTTTAGTAGCACACTGATTTCTAGAAATATTTTAAAAATGGCTATATTGGAGAGTGGGGTGTTACAATCCTTAAATTTATACTAACCCTTGAGTATGCATGATATATATTTCGATCTTTTTATTAATGAAAGCTAGAATTAAATCATGCATTCTTCTTATTTCAATCAGAAAGCTAGTACTCCCATTAAAAATAATTCAAACATTTAATCCATAATAAAGTATTTGATTTCAATTAAGCATGGTACTATTGTCTAAATTAACTAAAAACATACTCTATCACTTAACATTACTTGACATGTAAACTAAGATCTAGGCAAGAAAACTTATAAATTTTTATGGCCCTTAAAGCTCCCAACTCAAAAGCTCACAAGACTTTTCAAGAACTTCTAAGAACACTCAAGAACACTTAGGTACTTACTAAGGGAAGAGGATGAGCTCTCAAGATCACAAAGGGAACTTGGAGAAGAGGTGTGGAGGAAGTGAAATGGGTGAGAGGCTTTTACAATGATCAAGAGGAGGAAAGGCACAGGCCATCATGGCTTGTGATTGGCAGTGGAATGATGATGCCCCTTAGTCGTGCTAATCGTGTGAGTGGTCTAAAAAATGGCTATGATTTCCTCTATTGCAGGTGCTGTTATGGCTTAGGGTGGTGTAGCAATGTCGTGGTGTAGTGGAGAAGTAGGGGTGGGCAGTGGGTATCTGCACCCGCTGCCCCACCCGCATTCTGCCCCACCCCGCATGGCAGGGGCGGGTTAGTCCATCTGACAATAGTGGGCGAGGTTAACCCTGCCCCCTTTTTGAGTAAAGGCGGGGGCGAGGGGCGCTAGAGGTTGGGCCCCGGCCTGCACTACCCCACCTTTATATATATAATATATATTATATATAATATAATATAATATATATTACATATTAAAAAACCCAGATGACTCAAAACGGCATCGTTTTGTCATCTGGGTTTTTTTTTTTAAAAAATTACTTACATAAAACGACACGGTGTCGTTTCATGTAAACAGATTAATTAACCCCCCCTTCAAACTCTCCAGACCCCTCCCTCATCTCTCTCTCTCGTCTCCCTCTCACTCTCTCCGTGTAATCGCCAAAGGCCCAAACCCTAACCTTCTAGAATCGCACCTCAGGCCACCGTCGTCGCAGCTGCAGGCCACCATCGCAGCCGCAGGCAACCGTCGCTGCCGCAGGCCACCGTTGCTGCCAAGTGGTTTCATCCCTCTCCGTGGTATCCGATATTTCTTCGGTTCTCCCTCTCCAGTATTTCTCCATGAAGGTAATCACTTAAATCCTAATCTTCTATTTTATTTTTCGTTTTGATCTTGAAAATATATGATTTTTGCCAAATAAATCCTCTTATTTAGTATTTACAGTGATAAATTTTTGCTTCTCCGTTCTAGATTTTTCATATGTTTGTTTTTTCCCCTTTCCGAGTTAATGAAAAACGTAAAGAGTGGGTCATAGAAAATATTGCAAAAATCTTGGAATAAGATTTCTAGTAGAAAAGGTATTGCTTGTGTGGTGTTTTAAGTAAGTGATGAATCTCTTTAGAATAATGGTATTGTTGCTGTTTGGAAGGGGATCAGAGGATGATCCCCTTATGTTTGATGAGGTGTTTATGGTTGAAATGAAATTGGATAGACTTTTGTTGTCCGTGACATTTTTTTGGAGAAATGGTGCAGTTGGATAGACTTTTGTGTCTCTGTGGCATTTTTTTTCCAGTGTTGGTGGATGGTGTTCCTAACAGTTATTTTAGTAATACTAGAATGCTATGCTGGTGGGATTTCTTGGAGATCTATTATTTGTTTTATTTTTATTTGTAATTTTTTTTATAAAGATGCTATTGTATACCACCTTTTGGTTTTAAAGTTAAATGGGGATGAATAGATGTTTGAACCCAATACACTAGAATCATGCTTATCTTGATTTTAAATTTTGTATGACCATTTGTATTTTGTGTTGCATTTTGTCTACAAGGTTATATTTGTTGTAAATGGAAAATACAGAGGATTCTAGTGCGAGCTCCCCAGAAGGGGCCTTGGGTACCTCCGGCCCTAACCCTAACCCTATCCCAATTACTACCACTACCACTACCCCTAACCCACTCTGGTCGAGAACTCTCCGATTGAGACCTCTACCACTACCAATTGTCCCGCCCCCAAGCAACCTAGCAAGAAATTCCCATCCATAATTTGGGCTCATGTCACTAAGATAGAAAGTGGTGACCCCAATGACCCAAAAGTCAAATGCAACTATTGTGGCAAAATTTATGTGTAATAGCCCTAAAAATCTTCATCTTAATTTAATTAGTTAATTAAATGCTAATACACAAGATTAGTAGTAATTTGTAAAAGAATAAAATAGGCTTTAAAGAGATGGGCTTAGGAATGAGACTTTTGAGGAATGGATCAAGTAAATGGGCCAAGAGAGTAATGGTGAGCCCAAAAGCCCATAGAATGAGCCCATGGCCCATCAAGCCCATAGTAGAGATACATGTCACTTGGAGAAAAATCCTAGAAAATTATCCAATACTTGTAGGAAAATCCTAGTTGGTGGAGATTGACTAGTAGGTGAACACATGCCATGTAGGATTGAGTGTAGGATCTAATGGAGTGATTTTCCTACCATGGAATCTTGGAGGTACAAGACACCATTCCTTGACTTGCCAATTGAGATCATGGTGTGTAGGGAAGTGACAAATGGCATGAAGAGAAGCATGGAAGGAAGGAGCAAGGGTGGTTTCGGTGAAGGCAACCCGTGGGGTATCTTTGGAGGATCTCATGGGGTATGGCCACCAACAAGTTGATAGGACAAGGGGAAGAGTGTGTAAGTGGATAAGGTACAATGTGTAAGAGAGTATGGTGATGTGAAGAGAGGTATGCTGTGGGTGTAGGTGATGGAAATGACAAAAACAAGGAGAATGGACAAAGTGGGTTTCGGTGGAGGCTTGGCTTGGCCGGATCATGCTTTGCTCAAATTCCAAAAAGCATGGCTTTGAGATCACTTGGATGGACACATGAGAGGATGGGGGAATGATGATTGAGTGAAAAGCAAGAAAATGAGTGCTAAACACTCCAAGAAGCCGTCGGCCATAGCAAGTGAGAAGGAGAAAGGAGAATCCACCAAGGCATGGCCAATATTTGATCTTGGAATGGCCTAGAGTTGTCAATCACTCAATCTATCATTGGCCATACCTAAGTATGGTAAAAAGTGTACCAAAGACCCTAGGAAAAAGAGTTGGCCGTGTGACCCCATATGCATTTCCCTTAGCTCATTTCACTTGGACACATGCAAACACTCTCTTATCTCATTCTCTCTTCACCTCTCGGCCAAAACCACTCAAGCCACTTCTACTTTTGTTTCTTCTCCTTTCACCACATGATTTGAAGAATCCTAAAGTAGTGAAGTCAAAAATCAAGAGTGTTGAGGTGATCAATACATTGGAGAAGGTTAGTGACTAAATTCATGCAAGCTTAGGAAGAACACACACACACATGTGACACTTTGTTTTGGTTAGAAGGAAATAGGGTTTCCTTTAAATTTTGTGTTTATAGCTAGACTAATAAGAGATTTCATATGTGTATTTTCAGATTTTAACCAAAAATCTAATAGGAATATTGTAAGTATACTTTCACCTTTTTCTTAACAATTCTTGTATATAGTGAGGTGATCATGCTTGTTGGATTAATGGTTGTAATTGCCATGTTTGGATTGAATTGATTTTACTTGTCTTTGATGTAGATATTCTTGTGTAAATCTCTATGATGAAATAAGCTTAGAATGTGAGTAGAGATGATGGATCAATTATTAGTTGCAAAAAGAAGTGAATAGCATGATTATTATATGAAATGATGAAGTTGATGCATGATGGATTTTAGTGTTAAGTATTAAATTTGGTGTTGCTAAGATAAAGTTTAATTGAGGAAATTAGTAATGAAATTGATTTATTCAAGGGAAATATTATTTGAGGAAATGAAAATGGACATGGGAATAAAATACATGATTGGTATGAAGTGAATTGGTGTATACTTGCATATGGAAAGAAGTAACCACTTGTGCATGATGACTAGTAATGTTTACTTGGAGTTTTATGATGTTTAAGGTTGAGATTAGAAGATTTAATTATATTGCTTTGTGGTGGAATTATTTAGTTGAGCTTATAGAAGAAACTTATAGAAAAGGAAATTTTGAATAGATTAATGGAAGGAATTACCCAAGTTAGAAAGGTGAAGGAAGGAAGTTAGAAATAATTAAGTTTGGAAGTGAAAATGCCTACTTGGGGAAATATTAAGGTTTCGGTTACCCCTTGCTAAGGAGGGTACATGTTTTAATTTAACACTTTTAAATTGATTGGAGGATAATTGGAGTCAAATGATGAAGGAAAGCCCTAGGAATTCCCTAGGAAGGTTCGGCTAGGATAAGTTGGAGATGGGCCAAGTACCCCACTTCAATCCTAGGCCCAATTTTGGGTATAGAACATGATGACTAAGTAGGAAGTTGTGAAGTTATCCCAATGAGGGAGAAAAGAAAATGAAATGTGAATGCACTCGAGCTTGTCTCGGGTTTTGCATGAAATTAAGTAAGCATTGCATGTCCCATGCATAAGTCATGAAAAGTATGTTTTTAAAGTCCAAGATGTTTTTAAGAAAAAGAAAAGAAAAGAAAAGATTGAATTTTTGAAAGAAAAGAAAATAAGTAAAGTTTTATAAGAACCCCAAAGGCTGGGACGGGGAAGTGCCCCAGTGGAACTCCCTGTTCACTCAGGAGTGTCTAAAGTCGAGTGGAAGCCCCTGGGTCGACGAAGAACAGTCGGTGGACCGTGTATGGCTCCAAAAGGTGTCCGGAGCGCGGTAGCACCTAACGCTGGTGGGTGCCAAGGACGGATAAGGTGTAAGGACCTGCCGTTTTAAAGTTATAAGACGCACTCACATTAAGGTGATGCGGTAACCAGCAGGGAACACGCGGTGCTTAGGGGAACCGTGTTGTGTCTCATACATGTTAAGTGAAAAGTCATGACAAGATGGGCTTTCGAGCCATAAGAAAAGATCTGTTAAGATAAGTGGCGCCTAAGAAAGAATAAAAGATACGAAATGTTTTAAAGAAATGATTTGAAAAGCAATGATATGAAAAGAAGTTTGAAAGAAGAAATCCGTATGAAAGTTTTATGAAAAGAAGTCTGAAAGAAGCAAGTCTGTTTGAAAGTTTTTCATGAGCATGTGCATGAGTTAGTCATTCATTGCATGTGCATTAGTTACGAATGTTTTGTTCACCTATCTGTATATTGGAAATGTTCTGGTTTAAGTGCTAGTATACTTGCTGAGATTTCTCCCGAAATCTCGCCCCCTTTTTATTATCTCTACTATCGCTCCCTTGGGAACGATAGAAGTTATTGCAGGACATGATGGATCCCCGGATTACGACTCTCGAGAAGATGGATCGGACCCTCATGGGCCCGACTAAGACTGATACTGCTGGGCCAGTGACCCTAGACCTGTTGGGTCAGTGGGCGGCAGAGTCGCTTCCTATGGCGACGTATTTTTTTGACGACCTCCGCCCTAAGGGGTGCTGTTTGGTGCTAGGAGTTGATGGGCTCCTACATATGGGACGCTTGTTTACGTCATCCTCTGGGATGATGTGTGACGTAGGCCCAGGACTGAGTCTGGACAGCCTTCGTTATGGCCCGGACTTTAAGAAGATAAAAGAAGAACCCGCCTATTAGTATGGTTGGCGGAAGGAGGAGTGGATTATCATTATATTTATTTTGTATTTGCCGAAGTATTTTGAGAAAAATCTTCCCGTTGTTTTGGGAAGTACTTTTGTATAAAACTATTTACATTGGTGACCTTAGCTTTGATATATGTATATGTATGTGATGTTTAATTTGGGTTTTATTTCGTTAACCATGTGATGTGCGACGAACGTAACGTTTCGTCGATTGTTTATGGCTTGACCTTTTTCCGCTGCAAGTGAAAAAAAAAATATGACATAAAACAAGACTCTCACACGTAAAGATGAGGGATGACTTCCTTGTGACGTTCGTCCCCAGCGTCGCAATTTGCGTACGAACCCAAGCGCAAGCTGGGGCGCCGACATTATGGATGCCACTACAAGAGACACGGCACTTCCCAAATAAAGTTGCACTTGGAGAAACAATGCAAGAAATCCCCAATTTTGAAATCTTTGGTAGATAAGAGCCAATCTAGGCTTGAAGTTGGTTTGAAAAAAATGGGTGAGGAGAGTAGTGGGGAGTTGACATTAAAGAGGTACATAAAATACGATCCTAACGAGGCTAGGACACATCTAGCTCGCATGGTCGTTATGAATGAGATGCCTTTTCAAGTGGTTGATGGGAAATGATTCCAAGCCTATTATAGGTACTTGGAACCAAGATTCAATATTCCTTCTTGCCACACGGTGGCAAAAGATGTTAGAAAACTTTACCGCTCAGAAAAAGAGAAGTTGAGGAGTTTATTGGCGGGGGAGAGTGTTTGCCTCACCACTGATTGTTGGACTTCTTGTAATAATTATAATTTTATATGTATAACTGTGCATTGGGTTGATGGGGGTTGGACATTGCATAAGAAGATCCTTCAATTTTGTCAAGTAACTGATCATAAAGATGAAACGATAGGGAAAGCCTTAGAGACTGTAGTAAAAGAGTGCGGGTTGACACGGGTTGACACGGGTTCTGATTTGCACGGTTGATAATGCCGGGGTTAATGATGTTGCAATGAGACATTTTAAGACTCTCATGAAAAATACGAGTAGAATGATTTTGGGTGGGGAACATTTGCATGTGCCATCGTAGCACATATTCTTGATTTGATTGTGAGTGATAGCTTAGATAAGCTTGGTAACTCGATTGCTCGGGTCAGGACTGTGGTGAGATGGGTCAGATCTTCTCCTGCTAGATTGGCTAGGTTCAAAGTTGCTACAACTACTGCAGGCATCTCTGTCAAAAAAGGTCTTTGCACTTATTTGTCTACAAGATGGAACTTAACCTTTTTTATGTTGGAGGCGGCCTAGAAGTATAAGTTGGCATTTGATACATTGGGTAATAAAGACATATAATATGTTAAGTACTTTGATAAAAAATTGGGGCACCCTCTGTCTGATAATTGAGAGATTGTATATATTTTTGTAGAGTTTCTGAGGGTTTTTTACGACGTTACCAAGATTTTATCTGGTTCTTTGTACTTGACAGTACATCAATTTTGTCAACAATTAGCTAAGGTAAAAGAAGAATTGGATGATATTGCAGTGGGTAATAACACCACATTGCGGGAAATGTCTAGAACCATGATGGAGAAATTTGACAAGTATTGAGGAGAAGAGTTTGATATAATACTTAGGCAATGAATTTATAGATAATACTAACTCATATGGACACTCAAACATTCTCAGATATTCTAAAAACTTCTCATGATTTTATTTCTAAATATCACTCGAATACAAAATATTTTTCAAACACCAAATATTCAGCTTTTTCATCTATCATTACCTAATCATTCCAAACACAAAACTCAATACAAATTTCTTGAACTTCCATACAAAATACAAAAAAATAATACAAATTTATCAAAAAATAAAATAATATTAAAAACTTATATTCAAACAAATTTTAAAATAGCTTTTTTAACCTTATAATATTCTTATTCAGTTTTTTCTCTCTCATTTTTTAAAACCTAATAAACATTTTAACTTAAACCATTTCTCTATTATTTACAAGCTATTTCATTACTATTCACATAATTTTATGTCATTTAGTGTCCAAACTAGCCCAAGTGTCCAAATGAGGCCTAAGTATTATGGAATAATGATATATAGAAATTCAAAATATACAAGATTCATATATGCCTTTTATAAAAAAATAATCTTACCTTTTAAAAAAAAAAACTTATTTTTTATAATGAATCTCACTTTTTTACAAGAAGCTAGAGTTACTGATGTGTTGGACAATAATCAGGTGTCAACTAGGGGGGTAATATGTCCGATTCAATCCTATTCTAGACATTTTGTATAACTGACCTGGTAATTACTGGTTTTAAAACTAATACCAAACCAATTAATCATCGAAATTGAAACTTCTAGTTTATATTGTTTCACTCCTGTCCTGTCTAATTTTATGGATAAACAAAATCATATTTTGACTAATTATTAGTAAGTGATTGACCCATATCTCTCATTTTATAATTTTTAATTAAAAATTTACAAAATTAAACTTTATATGTTAATATCAAAAATATTCAAATATACTAAAAATATAAGATTAATTTATGTTAAACTATAGATCAAATGTTATACAAACTTTTTTAAAAATAATTTTATGTTATATCAAATGTTATATTAATTTTATATCATAAGATTAATAGACATGAGTAATAATTTTAAAATTGTATATTATATTAATTAGAAATTTAATATATATAATATAAATAATCATATAAATAATTAGAGATGTAAAAAATTGAAAAACCAATGAATGGGACTAGAACGGACCCGAATCGATGAGTTGGGTCTAGTTTTTAAGCAATCTGGTGCGATACCGATTCTTAAGAAATCAAAAACCGATTCTAAATCGATTTTCATATTTTAAAACTGGTTTAAATGGAACTGGACCGTATATATATATTTAGAATTTGTTACATTATATATAATTTTTATAGTATATTATATATATATATGCTAAGTTAGTAATTAATATAATATGAAATTAAAACATTATTACTCAACCCTATTAATCTTATAACATAAATCTCATATAACATGTGATATAATATAAAAATAATCTTAAAACGTTTTATATAACATATAAATTTTAATCTTATTATATAAAATTAATATAACATTAAATTTTAGTTTTAAACATAAACATTAATATTAAGTTATTTCAATAAACTTACTTTTGATATATATATATATATATGATACAATTTTAGCATATTAAATTATAATATATATTCTATTTATAATATATTTTTACACATTTGATCGTATATACTCAGATAAAATGTCTAGAACTTATATAAATTATAGTTAAATTCAATACTATACTAATATGTTTTATATTGTTGTTATATTTTTGGAATATTATTTTGCTCATTGTATTGATTATCGTGATCTTTAGGAATTAAAATGTTTAGATTATAATACAAGCCTTGAATTAAAAATAATGATGAATAGAATAAAGGATCTTAGCAAAAAAAAAAAAAAAACAATAATTAATGAAACAAGATAAGGAATATTAACAGATATTGGATATTTAATAATAGACAGGTAGCAATAGATAATGGAACGATAGTTGTAATTTCTTAAAAGAAGATATTAAAAGTATAAGTAACCATTTGAGTATCATTGCTTAAAAAAGTTACAAACCCGCTAATATAAGTTTTTAAAAATGATAAACTATATTAACGAAACCGGACTATATTAACAATTTTGGGTTGGTAAGTCATGAAAAATTCGTTGATCATCCCTTTTATGCTAGAAAGCTTTAATGGTACTCCTGGTGATATTTCCTCAAGATTTTAATCTATTTATTTTCTTTGAATATAGGAAATCCTTCCTTAAAAACTGTCTCAATGAATTCTTTATTCAGATATGATTCATCCAAGTCCTCTAGTGTATTTATTGAACCTGATAACATCAATCAAGAAGATTATAATATATTAGACATATAAAAAAATTTACAATATTGGACAATTTCTAATATTTCAAAAAATATTAGATTTATAAACAATCAACTTTTTCTTCAAAAGTATCATTTTTACTAATATACATTAAAACTGTAGAAAGAATTATTAGTTTAAACGATGTTAGGAATCAATACAATTATTAACCAAATATTTTATTAAGCATCATAAGGAACAAAACTATACGTTTATACATATTGGATTAGTACAAATTGTTATAAAATCATTCACTAGAAGTTGATTAAATGCCTCAGTATTACTCTATCTGAGAGACTAAAGCCTAGTTTGCTTATAAGATACACATATTTTCATATTATTTTATTTCATCTAATCATTACATCTTTTTCAAATTTTAAATAAAATAATATAAATAATTTAACTTTTTCAAATTCTAATATTAAAATTATATTAAAAAAACATACTATAACAATATTTTATTTAACTTTTCACTTTAATCTCAATTTATCTCATTTTATCTCAATCTCATCTCTAAAAATAAATCATGCCTAAATTTCATGACTTATTATTTGGTATGGTAGAATATAGCCTGTTCCAAGACCCAATTTATTTAAATTGCTATCCTAATTATTTTCTTTTATTATTTGATGCTAATATTCTACATGTTTTAACATTAAATATTAAAATAAGTGATTATCATATGATGAAAGTATCACATCATATGATGAAAATAACATTAGAGCCACATACTGTTATTACCAACCCAAAAAGTTATGCATTATAATTACAATCTAGCTATCACACACTCAAATTTGTTCCAACTTCAACTTATCAGAATAGAATCCAAAACTTGGACGCCAGATCTTAGAATCTGGACACCCAAATCTGAAAAATTACCTGAAAACATTATTGACACACATGTCTATACGATTAGTCCTAGTATGCCATATTATACTTTTTATAATCCTGAGTAGAACCCTCTTCTCTAACATATTCATAAAAATTATGCTCAAATATACATTCTTAGTAAGGAAGATTTCAAGATTAATAAAAAAATATCTTAAACAAGATTATATGAAAAAAGAAAATAACCAAAAAAATTATTATTCTTCTCAATTTTTATAAAATTGGAACGAGTTTATATTCAAGAAAAATATTATGAGTACTTAGAAAAAAATACAAAATAAAATACATTTCTTTAAATGGTTTGGAATATACAAATCAAACCAGTTATCAAGCTTAAATAGGACTACTAATCAACAGATTAAGGAAGAAAGTGATCAGATTATTTATAAAAAAATATCCCCTTGTTGAAGCCATTAAGTACAGCCGAAGAGGTACTCACATCTGAGCATCACTAATAAAGAAGTTTAATATTCAAAAAGAAATTAAAACATAGATAATATAATCCAACAAAATAATTATACTAATTTATATTTAAAAACAATGGGTAAACAATTAGAATGAATTAAGGCCCAATTATCTCCATTAGTCCCGACTGTTAAAGAAGCAAAAGTACTTCCTTTATTTGTTCATCATTAGATTCCATCTCATTTAAAAACTATTTGTTAAAAAATATAAATGACTTATTAGAACAAATATGTAATAAATTTGAAAAATTAAATATCACTATTATTGCCTCTACGTTGAAACAACCTCATATTAATATGTTAAGTAAGACAGATTCACCTGTTTTATCTGATTTTGAAATTAGTAACATTGAAGATCAGTTTAAGAATATAAATTTACAAATAAACAAAATCAAAGGAGATCATGTTAATGAGTATTATACTAGAGATTCTAAACGATATATTTCCATTACTTGTAATTCGTTTCCAAGGCCAATCTCACCATATATACAATTTGAGGAAAGAAAACATATAGTAGATCTGTTTTTTCATCAAATGTATCATATGAATGGAATATAGAAGGATTATCTGAATATGAAATATTAAATCATTTCCAAGAAATGATTATAGTTGCTAATGTTTATAAAGAAATGGAAAAACAAATTATCAAGTGGCTCACATTATTGTTACAGGTTTTATTGACCAATTAAAAGGATGGTGGGATCATTATTTTTCAAGTGAAAAAAGAAGCAAATATTAAATTAATATAAACATAATGAAAAATTACAAATAATTAAAACAGAAGATGACCAACCACTAGAAGATGTTGTCAATACCTTAATATTCATATTAACTAAGTATTTTGTTGGTGATCATATTCAATTTAAAGAAAGAACTGGTGATTTGTTGATTAATTTAATACCCTCAATTATCTGATTTTCGTTGGTATAATGATTATATATTTTTAACCAAAATTATGATCTAAAATGATTGCTAACAATCATACTTTATCGAAAAGTTCTTAGTCAGACTTTCTTATTACTTTTTGTTCAAAAGGTACGAAAATCATTAGAAAAATCAGATTGTGTAATTAATTTTATTAATATTACATATGGAGATATTGTAATTACTATTAATAGAACTGATTTAACTATGTGTAATGATTTAAGATTAAAAAAATAAATGGGGAAAGAAAAGTAATTTGTCAAGAAAGAACTTGTTATCTTTTTTGAACACTTCATCTATATTCCATTATTGCCTCCTAGAAGATATAAAAAGGAAAAAGGAATTTATAAAAATTATTCTAAGAAGAAACGAAGATATAAAAACACCTTATAAAAACAAAAGATAAATAAATATATAAAAAATACAAAAAAATATATATAATAAAAAGAAAAACAAATTATTTGTTATAAATGTGAAAAAATTGAACACTCAAGTCCACTTGTAGAGTAAATTAATAAATTAATAAATTGGACATAACTGAAACATTAAAGAAAAAATTACTAAATATCTTTATAGTACCGTCAAGTAAAGAAGAAGAAAGTTTTTCGGAATAAATTTATTAATTAGAAGAATCAAATATTTCAAAACAATAATCAAATAGTAAATCAGAAGAAAATGAGGTTCATGTTTGTAACTGTACAGATAAAAATAATTGTATTTGTAATAAAACTATTAACGTTCTTTCAAAATGTGAGGATATTATCCTAGAATTAATTGATAAAATTAACGACCCACAAGAAATAAAATAGTATTTAGTAAAACTAAAAGATACTATTACTAATCATACCACTAAGTACCAATTGTGACATCCCGTATTTTTATAAGGAACCTCGTTCATATTTTGTATGGATGATATTTTGCTTATAGATTTTTGAATAAGTGTTGAGAGTTCTCTTTAAGTCATTTTCTATTTTTATATTGGATTTGGATCCTAGAGTATGAAGTAGAGAGCCCCCAAGAGGGACATAGGAAAAATGGGCCCATGAAATTAGCTTTGGAAGGTCAAAGTTGAGCAATTGGATAAGGAGGAGGGTGCACATGGTATAGGAAAGAGTTTTTGGTATTTTTGAAAAAAGAGTAAAGTGACACTTATCAACCATGCATTGGATTCTTAAAAGTAAAAAAGTGGAAGAGATAAAAAGGTTAGAGTTTCTGTTGGGAGGCGTTAGGCACCACATGCAAGGCATAGGCTTCTAAATGGGACACATGTCAAACTTAGGACAAAAGAGATTTTTAGAGTTTCAAAATGTGACACTTGGAAAGATAAAAAACATGTTTTTAGAAGGCTTTTTGCATGAGGCATGGAGCTGTAGTCGTTGACAACAACAATAAAAGGAGGAGAGGAAAAGACTCAAAAGTAACGTTAGGAATGATCAAAAAGTCACATCAGGTGACATGGCCATTCTAGAACCCAAGCGCGCACACACATACCCCATGCCACATATGACACATGCATTGGAGGAATATCTTATAAGATTAGGGTTTTTGAAGAACCTTTGACTCACCTAGTATATTGAATGAAGACAAGAGATGAAGGACAAGATGAGAAAGGAAGCAAATGAGGGTTTCGAATTTGGGAAGGAAGAAGGGCATATGTTGTAACGCCTCTAATTTATGTTTGTAATTTAACGCAAATTGAAGTGTCAGGATAAATAACGCTAGGCTACTCACCCCCGTACTTATCGAAACTTAATACAAATCATAACGGAAAAGTTCTGAATACTGCAATATAATTTTATATTTTCAAAAAGAGAAATATACAAGAGTAAGATTTTCTTGGAAATCTCAGTAAGTACACACATAACTTAATAAAAGTATAGACATCGTGAAATAATCATATACAAACCAGACAGTCAGAGTATGCATTTATGGCATGCTTCATGTGACTCATGCATGATTTAGACTTATGTTCTCCATGGACCCACTCTATGATACTTGAACTCTTATTTTTTTCGTAACATTGTGAGGATTACTTATTTCGTATTATCGACAGGCGTTCCCATCGAATATTACTTATTTCGTATTATCGACAGGCTTAGATCTCTGTCGGATCTTACTTATTTCGTATCATCGACATGCTTAGGTGTCTGTTGGATTTTACTTATTTTATATCATCCCAAAGCTTAGGTCCTTGCCGGATTTTCGTATCATCGACAGGTTTAGGTCCCTACTGGATTTCGTATCATCGATAGGCTTAGGTCCTTGTTGGCACGTCAGCCAGACGGGCATATTGCGGGTCCCCGTTATGACGTGACTGACTTATTAATCTTTCCACTTGTAAAATTTTCTTAACGTATTTTTTTATAACAGAATTCATGAATTATGACGACATATATATATGACGTAATACAACATACACATAAACTTAGACTTATGACATGCATTTGCATTTGCATAAAATTAGACTTATGACATGCATATTTTATTTCCATATGAGCCTTATAACATGTGAGAACATTTCACAATAACATACATCACATGCACATACATTTACGTCACATCAATTCATAAAGTCAATACCTACTATGATAAATTCGATTCTGACTTCAATTCTAATTTCATCCTTTATTAAGTTCTTATATCTTAAAAGTTAAAACATAAAAGTTTTAGATATTTCTCTTAGCTTTCTATAGCCTCTTAAATCAATTAAAGATGATATCAAATGAACAAGTTATGTCCGATTTATCAAAATGTGTCAAATCTACCAATAATAATCCTATTAAGGTCGAAATTTACTAGATTTGTTTCTTCATTATTTTCCATAGAAAAATCTCATGTTTTCACATAATTATCTTCATATAATATCATAGAATATATTTCTAAAGTCTCATAATTTTTCTAGAATTTTTCTATAGCAAAAACCATTCTAAAATTCAATATATTTCAATTTAACACATAAATAAAGATTAAACTCAAATAAATATCAAACATAATCCAAACACCAAACCATTTATTCTATGCCAAGATTAAGTTAATATATGCACTTACTAGTTTCTCCAAAGCTTGATTGAGTGTTTGGAGTAGACTTTGTGCAAATCCCCTTCAAAACTCTCAACCACTCTCTTTTGGGTTTTAGGTGAAACAAGTATAGTTTGGATGAGATTTTTCTTACTTCTTCCCCTTAAGTTGCCGTGTATGTCCACCAAAAGAAACCTTGAAGTGATTCTTATGCTTCTTACACTTATATATGTGTGAAATGAGTGGCATATGCAGATATTAGGAGTAAGAGTGCGTAAGCACTCATGTGTTTGTCTTAGCTGAATAGGTGAGGTGTCTCTCCTCCCTTTAGGCATCATCATGACTTTAATCTAGGCTTAGCTGCTCCTAATCCCTCATCCAATGGTCATGTTTTTTCTAGCTGCTATCTTATCTTGATCAAGGGCTCAAATGATTCCAATACATGGGGGTAGAAACAAAATAGCATGATGGTTTCTTTCAATGGGGTGCATTTGGCCACTTCCATCTCAAATAAGTCCTAGATAAAATTCTATTCTTCAAGAACTCATAACATGAAAGTTTTATATCATCCGCTTAAGATTCTACAGGATTTTGAATCACCTTATTCCAATATCAAATGAGATAGATATGCTTAAGTTACCAAAACATGTCAAAACCACCAGAGAATACCCAATCCGAGTTCTCTATTTGTTTTCCTTTGTTTTCTTATCCACCAAGGCTTCTAGATGATTTATTCCCCACTTACCACATATCCCTACACATGTAAAGATGTTGAGAAACCTGAAGAACCAATTTGATTTTTGTCACATGGCCAAATCAGTGCACCTTGCTTAAGTCGGTTACCAGTTAACTCATATTCCTGTCCGTCCACTTTATACCAAATTTAGTCCTTGATCCAGTCATTATCTTCAAAAACCCAAGACATAAAAGTTATAGATCTAGTTTTTAAGGTTTTATAAAAACTAAAATCACTTCATTCGGAGCTCATATGAAAACATTATGATTATTCTACTGAAAGTCGACAAATCAGCCTAAGAACACTAATCCGGACATACGAAGTGTTTGGTAGATATTCCTTTTTGTTTCATACGAAATTTTCTAGACAAAACCTCCTCATTTGCTATATATCTACATAATTATCAATATCTTAGGATAATTGAGAAAATAATTCAAAAACTTAATCTTAATCAAAGTCACTAGTCAACTCCAAGTCAATGCTTATATGTCCAATTCTATTCTGCCACTTCAATGCCAATTTCGTATTTTATTGGGTCCATATTTCCAAAAACTCAAAACATAAGAGTTATATATATTTCTCTTGACTTTCAAAATTATCTTGAATCATCCCAATCAAAAATAAAATGGGAGAGTTATGCCCAGATTACCAAAAGACGTTGAAACTGTCTAAATTTGCCTAATCCGAAAATATCATGTGGTATATTTCTTACTTATACCACTTCACTTCCTTTCTAAATTTTCTTTTCATTTCTATACAATATCTCCTTGAATATTCAAAAACCATATTTTCTCAGCATACTTAATATCCCCACTGATTTTTCCTCCAATACTAATAAAAGATTCATGGGAACTATATGGATATATCCAAAAAGTTCCAAAGGTATCCCAAAATAATCATAAAGAAATATAATTAAACTAAGTATGTAAATTAAAAAGGGTGAGTGGAAATTTGGGTTATTACATATGCATAAGTCACCTTTTGGTCTTCTCCATGCAATCTCATCGTGAGGGAGATAGAAGAAAGCCATGTCAAGTATTTTGTATGTATTGGTTGCTAAAAAGGAAAAGGAAAGATACTATATATAGGGGTAGCCGAAAATGGGGAGGATTTTTTGTTGAAAAGTTTCTTGCTTTTTCCTTGAATGATTTGGCCACCACCTTTCTATCTAAAGTCTCCACTTTCTCACACTTTCTCATTCTCACCACTACTGAATATCACCAAGATTTCTTCTTCAATATTTCAAGTAGGAGCATAGCACACAAAGGTAAAAATATTTCCACCATCTTATAATGAACACATACGGCCAAGTGAAGACACACACCTATTCATTTTCGATTTTAGGGTTTTCTCAGACAAACACATACTTTCACTCTATAAATTAAGGTTTTCTCTTCAAGGAAGATGGAATTCGAAATGTTCTTGATGTTTTAAACACATGAACATGTGATCTAGGGTAGTATATGGTTGGGTTTTTGGCTTAGAAGGGAAATTAGGATTTGAACCTCCAATGGTTTCGACTCTAGGGTTTTTAGCATAAGAAAATGATTTCAAAAATGGTAAGACACTCACACTCACTCATATTTTCGAAATTAAGGTTTGTTTGATGATTTCTAATAATGTTACATTTTCAGATTTTCTTGTCAACATTATCACTAGATTTTTGTAAGTAAACTTATAACATCTTCTTGATATCATTTGTATATATTATATGAATTGTGATACGATTGTTTGTTTGAGTATTTAATTGAGTTGAATTATTGCATATTTAATATTTAGAACCAAGATATTTTGATTATTGCATTACATTATTATTGGTTTTAGATGGAGAAATGGTTAAGATGTGTAAATCCATGTTGTGACTTAAATTAATTAATAGTCTGATTTATGTTTAATTTTATGACTTATGATTTAATTGAGCAATATTTCTTCACATGTATAATACATTTTTTATACTTGTTTCTTTTTTCTTTCTTTTATTATTATTATTTATTTTTATGTAGGTCAAGACATAGATCAATGTCTAAAGATAAGAAAAAAAAAAGGAAAAAGAAAGGAAAAAGTAGCAGGCGGCATATAATTTTTGGAGAGGAAGTGGGTGTGCTAGTCAAAGCTTTTCTTGGGCTTTCTATCAACAAGCAACACACACTGGGCCTTCAACACGCACAAAGCTTTTTCACGCCGGTTTCATTGGAGATGCGCCGCACGGGACCACTTGAGAATAGGGCATATATATTCAGATTGTTCTACGGGGCGCCGCACACTTCACTTTTATTTTTGGTTTTCATTTACACATGGAAAAGTCTATAGACCACCGGCCTTGTCTCCTCATCGCGGCATCGCATCTACGTGACCCAAAAATGACATCATTTGTATTTTATTGCTCAAACGAAGAAGGCAAAGGATTTGTAACCGCTTGAAGTCCTTAAAGCCCTTCATATTTTATTTCACCAACATGACTACTCATAGCCCTTCATATTTTTCTCAAATGAAGAACGCAGTGTATTTTTATTTCCCATTGTCATCTCCAACATGACTACTAAGTCTTCCAAACCGATGCCCACCATCTTCGAAACAAGCATGAAGAAGATCTACCAGTTGTTGTCTCGAATCTCATATTTGTAGGATATTCCATTGTGATTTTTCTATGTTTTCTCAACAAACTGTTACGGACTATTGCCAATTTTGGATTTTTGCATAATTTCTTTTATTTTTTCGGCAATCAAACAAACTGTTAGGGATTATTGCAGAATTTTCTTCTATTTTCTCGACAACCAGACAGTCTGTTTACGGCAAGAAATCAATTTAGCCCCTCGTTTCTCTGTTGATGGTCTTGGAACTAGCCATGAATTTCAAGAGAATAGTGCAAAGCTTTTGTTTCCTTTTGGAGAATCAAAGCAGGTTTCAAGCACAAATGAAGTGGAACCGAGTAAGGGACAAGGACTTTCGACTGGCAATTGGAGTGCAATGTTAAACGGACCAGGATATTGATAAATAAAATGGACAACGAAAGCAAAAAATCACCTTTGATTTCTAGATATTATGCCACGTAGGATTCCTTGAGGTCGCGGCAAGGACGCGTTCGTAGTTGTCCATAGCATTCCTATTTACACATAGCAGCATTGATTTCAGCTAGACCTTAAGGAGCGCTGCATAGCACTTGACTTGGTTTTTCACTTCACTCGGCTTAGACCCCACATTAGCCGCAACTCAGTTTTTTTTAATTTTCACTTCATGTGCCCTCATTCTCTCAATTTAGATTAATAGCCGCAATTTATACAGCCGAAATTCACTTCACTTCGGGAGGAATTAATTCCATTCGGTTAGACTTCAAGAGCCGCATGGGATTTTTTATTTTTTTATGGGAGACGTTGGGGACCAAATCCCCTATAAAACCAGCAAGTAATAAAAATATAATAAAAATTTTAAAAAATATAATAAAAAAATAAAATTTAGAAAACACAATAAAAAACACGATAAAAAAATAAAATGAAGATTAATTTATAGAAGGCGTTCGGTCTCAGTCCAGCTCTCGCCGCCGCCAGCCACCGTGGGAGACAAACGGACCCATTTCGGGTTTAAAGCTACCTGGGGAAGGTGAGAGGTCGCCGGGGGTTGCTGTTACAGGGGTGAGGTCATCGAAGGAAGCTGGTCCCGATGGCATGGACGGTGTGACCAACGGCGGCGAGGGCTGGTTTTGGAGGGGGTTCGGTCCGACTGAACCCTAGGATTTCTCATTCTTTATTTCAGTGCCCCATTTTTTGTGTTTGACCTCACAAGTTCTCAAACGACAGCCACAAAATTCCAACTCAGTACTTCAAACTTTTTAGCAGCTGTTGTCCAGCCTTCTCTAGTGCCATGTCCAATCATCTGGTTTGCTCTTTCCATTCTCTAATCTTTATTTAAATTCGGTTTACATTTTATATTGTATTGCTTTGAGATTCTTAGTTTAACATTACTTCATTTTGATATTTTATTTTCAACATGTTAAACTTTGGTATTTTTAATTATTTTTTTTGTTTTGATCATTAGTTGGTTAATGCTTTTAGTTATTAGTTTTATAATTGGGTATTTAGTTAATTTCAGATTTTATATTTAATGCGTTGTTAATTAAATTGGTTTAGTGAGTTTTTCTTGATTAATTAATTTAGCGAATATAGTTTAGTTGTTAATTTATTATTTTGCATCTTAGTTTTTTAACTTTTCATTCTAACACTCAAAACCCTAAAAACATGAATCTAGTCCATGACTAGTGCCTTTTTCATTTATATTACACTCTTCTATCCACTGCACATATCACCATATATATTTTTTGTAAATATTTTCACCATTTTACTCGAATTTAATTTAAATGACTTTTCCTGAAGAGACAATTTAAGAATTTATTCATAATTATTATACGACATACTCCTACACTTGGGATAGCTTTTGTGCTACTCTTTTTTGAGTAATTAGTATTGTTATTCTATTTCTTGTATATATATTCAACCTATGTGCTACTATGAATATTTTATATGAAGTTGTTGCTTGAAGCATGTTATTCTATGATGTTATTTTCGGCCTATGGATAAGAGTGAGGGATTACCATGTTTTGTGATGCTTTGATTAAGAAGGGTTTCGAATATGGTACTTAACGGTTTCAGTTTTATCTTGTATATTGGTTTTGCATGTTTGTTTGAATGTAAGATTAAGTGGAAGCATGAATTTACAAGTTGGGATGATGAAAATCCTTGTTTGGGAGATCTAGATGAATTGGCCAAGACCCTTTTTGGGTTATAAAAATATGTTTTTGATGTTTTAAAGAATGAATCAAATATGTTTGCATGAATTCATCATTATTTGCATGTTTTAATATTTTCAAACTATGTTGCAAGATGTATGCTATTGTTTGAGTTATGTAATTTGGCTTTTGCATGTTGCCTGCATAAGATTAATACTTCATTATGAGTCCATGTCACTTGCATTTGAGTCTATGATTTTAAAAGACTAAGTGTATGTTATATCACGACCTCAAATGTTAGGACGAGAAAATACCCTAGTGGAACTTCCTATTCACTCTGAAGTATTTAAAGTCGAGTGGAGATCCTTATGTCGGCGAAATACAGTCGATGAGTCTCGAATGGTTCTTATGGAAGGATTCTGAAGCAAGGTTATACCTAAAACTAGCGGGTGCAATACGGTGAAGACGAAATATGTGAACTGTCATAAAAGTATATGTTTGTGTTTATGACGTAGTTACCATGATCAAGTGGATCGTTAGTTAATGCAGTAACTAGCAAGAAATACACAGTACTTAAAAGAATCGTGAGGTATCCAAACATGTAAACTATATTATATGAACAATGCATTTGAGTTCTATGATATGATATGTTATGATATGTCATAATATGATATGATATTTTATGCCATGATATACTATGATATGAATGAAATGATGAGATGTGGTCTAAACATGACATGTTAAGAAAGGATAAAAATTGGCATGACATGTTATGATAAGAACAAAAATCCAAACTCGAATGATAAAACATGTGTTAAGAATTTAAAAAGATGAAAAGTTGTTTTTACAAGAAATTCCATGTTGCCTATGTCAAAATTTTACATCAATGTACCTGTCCATACATTCATTGTGGTTTGTTTTTATATACTTGAGATATTTTTGTATATTGATTGTTTACTTGCTAAGATTTCTTTAAATCTCACTATAGTATGTAATTTTCACTACAATTTTTCTCTCAAAATGATAAAAGTTATAACGGAAAAAAACAATCCAAATGACCTAAGATGGAGACAAACTCGCCCGAGCCCTCTATCCAGAAGAGGCTAGAGACCATAGACTAGACTATCACCAAAGTATTCCAATTTATTAATGAGTTAAAGCAGTCCAGGAACCGCGGGAAGGACCGGTTCTTGGACAAGAGGGTGAAGCCCTAAAAGCCTTGAAGGATGAGGGAATAATGGATAAGATGGGATCTTAGTTTCCTTTAGTGGGAAATTTATTTTGTGGACATAAATTAAATCTTTTGATGGTGCATTAGCTTATTAAAACTTTTGAGATAATTGCACTAATTGATAGCAAGTGTCTTATTACTTTTCCACCGTGCTTAAGTAGATAGAAAATAATTTTCTTGTTGCAATTTTATTCATACTGCTAAAACATTAGGTGCATTGCATCTTAAATGTCATGTACGAGGGTATATAGCCTTGTGTTATATGTCCTCGATACAGTCAGTCATCGTCAAATCCCAAGTGGGGGCGGGGGCGTCACACCAACACCTTATAATTTTTCATATATAGTAAGTGGATTTAAAACTAAAAAACAAAACCACACCACAAGATTTATACCAAGAGATTAATGAAATAAAATAAGAGATAAAAAAATCTGAAAACATTTAATTTGAAATCATAAATTCCAGATGAATAACTATTACAAGACATTATATTATTAAAAATAGATAATAATAATATTAATGTTCCTAAATAAAGAAAAGGACAATACTCGACAATAGTTATTAAAACAAATAATTTTATCAACATCCTTGATAGCATAGATTTTAAAAAATGGTATAATGAAGTAACAATTTCTATTAATCAAGAGTTTTCCTTTACCACAATTGCCATATTAGACTATGAAGCATATTTAATTTGTATCTAAAAAGAATTAATATCTTTCCAATATTTAAAAAAAAAAGAAACATTATCCCAGTCCATTGGAACAAAAATAAATATAAATTATAAATTATCTAATGCACATATATGAATTTGTTTAAAAATAGTATTTATTTTAGTAAAAAACATTAATACCAAAGTAATACTCAAAATGTCATTTCTTTCTTTACCCCTTCTCTATAACAAAAGAAGGAACTTTTACAAAAATAATTGGGCAAGAAATTCAATTTAATTTTTTTTCATATTTAAAAAAAAAAAAAATCAACTCCCTAAAAGAGTTTCACTAATTAAAGAAATTGATTTTTAACAAAATAATATTAAAGGAAAGAAAAACAAATCACTTTCTTAAAACAATAATTAAAATATAAAAGATCCATTATTAATCTAAAAAGTTATTAACTTTAAATAATAATTGAAAATTAAGTATGATTTAGCTTGCCCAATGCTTTCTGGAGTAGAAAACCACATATAATTGAATTGCTTTATGATAAAGAATTTTCTGAAAAGATTACTCCTACTAAAGGTAGACCAATCCAAATAAACAATAAATTATTAAAATTTATAAAATAAATTAATAATTTATTAACAGAATGATTAATAAGAAAAAGCAAATTACCATAGAGTTTGTTGCATTTTATGTTAAAAACAGATAGAACTAGAATGAGGAGTTCTTCGATTAGTCATTGTAACAAACCGCTTCCAAATATAACATTTTAAAAATAATTTAAGGAGCCAGTGTGTTACTAAAATGTTTCTTTACAAAACGCACACTAGATATGATCGCTATTTAAATAATAATAAAACTTTTATAAAATTTAAAAAGACTTAGCGGAAGTATTTGTTTAAAATATTAAAATCACATGTGTTTACAAAAATATCGTATTCACTAAAAATCATAAAATTATAATTAAATACACTATTTAGATCTTTGCATCGCCTCCCTGAGTCAAATCCTGCTTGATGTGTATCCCCATCACCTAGGATGGTTTTTAAAATAAAACATAGGAACATAGAAATAAAAATAAAATGAGTCGAATACTCAATAAGTAATACATCATATGACAAAAATAATAATCATCGATTTTCATGTCTACTCATAGATATATACATAATAACATGAACATGATCTTTTCATAAATGAACATTGTTATAAAAGTCGTAAAGAGGGGGGCGACGTATGCCCCCTTCTAATATCATGTTTCCCCCTTTTATTTCTTTGTTTTGTTATGAATGATTCATTTCACCCGGTCTCAAACTCTCTATAAAGAGAGAGTTTGAGTTTAGTTTGTAAAAATAAGAAATACGAAGAAAGAAAAGAAAGAAAGAAAGTGAAGAGAAAAAATTCAGTTCTTTTATATTTCTCTTGTAATAGTAGTTTCTTTTTTTAGTTTTATAATACGTTATCAGCACGAAGTTCTACTGATACTAAAACTAATGGTCTCCTACTTCAAGTAAATTTTTCAATATATTATTTGCAATCTTCGAGATAAATATAAAAGTAATATTGCTGAATATTACTTGATAAAATTATACTTTTATTCTGATGATTATGTGAATATATTTCTTAGATCCACATATTTATTTATATGATTCATATATATAGAAAATGTCAAATCTTATAAAATTGAGATTTATTACTATTGATATTTTTGAAAAAAGTTATTTATCCAAGATCTTTGATGAGATCCATTTGAATATGATGAAATTGAGAGATACAATCAAAGAAGAAAACCACGTGTCCCTGCAGGATCGTGCTGTGTATCTTACGGTGCAATTTTTTTCTTATTTTATGAAATGATTTAAGGGAAAGATATGAACACTAGAAAATGTAATCCTCCCAAAAGTTTATTATGACTTATTGCACCTGAAGTTGCAAGATTTTAAGTGTGGTAGTGAATATAACTCTGCACTTTTTAAAATCAGCTCAATATTAAAATTATGTAGTGAGAAGGTCATTGATGATGAAATTTTAAAAGAAGACATATAATTTTTCATACCTCGAATATGCTCTTACTGTAGCAGTATCGAGAGTGAAAGTTTAACAAATATTCTGAACTTTTATTTTGTCTTCTAGTGATTGAACTAAATAATGAGTCTTTGTTAATAAATCATCAGTTACGTTCTATTAGTTTCACATCATTTCCTAAAGTAAATGATACTAGATTTACACCATTCTTAGAAGTGAACGGTGCATCCTTTCAAAGGAACCAAGGGCGTAGACGTGATAAAAAAATTATAAAAGTGTGAGTTCCAGAAGCAACAACACTAAAGAGGATAATAATATACCGTATCACCAGAAGTGATCCAATTCAAAGATGTGTAATAACCCTCAGAATAATTCTTCATAGAAAGATGAAGATGTTTGTCATAGATATGGTATGACTGAACACTGGTTACGTACCTGTTGTACGGTCAAACACTTGATTCACTTACACTAAGCTTTTATAGATAAGCTTACTAATATTTTATCATGTTTTGAAATAATGAAAAGTCGATGCCTAAAGTACGACAATAAATTACTTGGGATAATAAAGTCCTATCTAAATTTGATCCTCTTACAAATGAATAAATCAAAAGTTCAGAGGGTTACCTATTTGCAAAGTGTTGCAAATCAATTACTGGATGTATTTACTAACACTAAAGGTATTGTAAAATCATATATTACTGTTGTTAATACTTAAGCAAGAATTGAAGTCTCTGAAGGACAAGTTGTCAAAACAGCAATAGATGAGTTTAAGATACGCCTGAAGCATTGTATACCTATTGGTGCAAAAGAGAAAAGAAATAGAAACTCCTGAAAAGTATAATCCTCCTGAAGAGGAAACTCCTGAAGTGTACAAACCTCCTGAAGAGAAAAATTCTGAAGAGTACAAACCTCATGAAGAGTACCTCCTGAAGAGGTGTTTCATGAAATGATTTCCCCTGGAGATGAACATGTACTTAAAAATAATGAGATCTCAATACATTTCAAGAATACTGAAAAAATTATGGATAGAAATAAAACTGTTGTCGACAACATATTTTCATATATGATGACTCTTGACATTATCAAAAGTAATGAAGAAAGTGAGTCAAAAACCGTAAAAAAATGTCGACATAGAAATGATTGGCTAAAATGGAAAACAGCTATTGAAGCTGAATTAAACTCGCTAGTGAAGCGAGATGTATTTGGACCTGTTATCCAAACACCAAAGGGTGTAATGCCTATTGGATATAAGTGGGTATTTATACGAAAGCGTAATGAGAAAAATGAAATTGTGCGGTACAAAGCACGATTTATCGCAAAAGATTTTCTGTAAAAACCCGAGATTAGTTATGAGGAAACATATTTTCTCATTATGAATGCAATCACATTCAAATTTTTAATCAGCTTGGTTATTATAAAAAGATTAGATATGCGGTTAATAGATGTGGTCACTACATATTTATAAGGATAATTAGATCATGACATATATAAGGATATACAATATTTGAAGCATTTAATCCAAGTACATCTAGGAGTATGTACTTTATAAAGTTTCAAAAATCTTTATATGAGTTAAAGCAATCTGGATGCATGTGGTATAATTGACTCAGTGGATATCTATTAAGAGAAGGATTTGAAAATAATCCTATATGCCTATGTGTTTTTATCAGAACCTGTATTTGCCATTATTGTAGTTTACATTGACGATTTACCTTATTAGAACTCCTGAAGAGATCACAAAAGTACTATATATTTAAAAAATAGACTTGAAAATGAAATATCTTATTATTTAAATGTTAGATGAGTTACAAAAATTTGAAACTTCTAGCATTATCTCTCAAATGCATTTGCTCTTCATAAAGCAACATGCCATCCTTATCTAAAGGATTAGGCAGTCGAAATGAAGAGGTGATAACGCCCAAAGAATAACGCGGTAATTGTAGTTCAGCTTTGGGGTGTCAATTCCACAGGGAGACAATTAAAAGAAAAGTAAAATAGCAAAGAAACTAAAAAATTAAATGATTAATAAGGGAAGAAAAATTGACTTTAAATTAAAATTAAACAAAGTAAATAATGAAAGAGTAATCAAAATTGACGAATGGTAGAGTGTCGGGAATCCCTTGCACATACCCGGCATTTTAACTATTTTCAATTTACTGATAACTCAATTGAGAATTCAATTCCGTAATTCTCAACCGGAAGATATAAAATTATAAACCAAAAATTAAATCAAATGTAATTCTTTGAAAAATCATTCATCACTTTAAATCACACAAATTTTTATTCACATTGAGAAAATCCAACGACGACAACATACCCAGGGAGCAATATTGCAGCAGAGAATTAAATCAATATAAATAATCAATGGATCCAACAGTAATCAAAGAACAAATTCATTCAATAGAAAAAGCACGACTGAATCTATAAATGAAATAAATTCCAAAATTATTCGGAGAAGAAAACACTAACAATATTTTGAGAATGATAAAACAAAGAATTTTAATAATTGAAAATCAAATACATGAATTAAAAATAAATTAAAAATACCATCTAGTGTGCAAGTTCATCCCTAACCCTACTTGAGAATTTAGTTATCCATGAATAGGCTAGACAACAAAAATCTCAAGAAAAAATGCATCTTCACGTCTCAATCCGCAGCTTCCGCTTCTTCTTCGTTTTTGCCTGCGGCGCTCATCTAAAGCCTCCTTTTTCTAAAACGTATGAATATATACATATATATATATATATATATGCTGAATGTCATGCGGCCTCACGTTCCTTTTCGGTGCTTCACGTTTTTCGCTCTTTTCCGTTCCTCTACGTCTAACATATATGTATGTTTATCCAAAAGTAAGTCTCACTCCAATTCAAATTACTGTGTAATTTGGCAAATTCATTTTAGTTGCCGTGTGATCTTGGATCCCTTATCAAAAAAATAAAATAAAATAAAATAAAATAAATAAAATAAAATAAAATAAATAAAAATATAAAAAGACAAGTAATGCTTGAAAACATCTCAATGTAAATAGAAATATAATTAAATAAAATAAGTGAAATCCAATCATTTCTATTTTCATTATTTGCAATTTCATCAAATATTAGGATATTTAGAGTACACTTTCGCGCACTCATCACATCCCCCAACTTACTCATTGCTAGTCCCTAGTAATTCTCATGCAAAAAAATGATGAAAGATACCAAAAACAGATCACACACAGAAGTCACCAAGTCACACTTTTCAGAATCACATATCAAAACAATCTTAGAGATCCAATAACCCAATCACAATTAATCCACATATAGCAATCCACAGAGTGTGTGTGTGATCCAAACTATATCCATCCAACCACAAACCGTGACACATGCAAAATCAAGAACATCTCAAGCAAAAGTTTCAACTCCATAACTCACGAGTATAACAGTGTTTCGCGTAGGAGTTCTCTCTATGGAGTTAACAATGCGTGTACACACACTCTTATAGGGAATTAGGCAATTATGTACAAGCAATAAGCAAACATTGATCTTATGATAAGAACACTAACAATTGAGAATTTCCACCACTTATTCCACAAGCATACTTAGGATCAAAATGATCAACACAAAAGGTTGTAGCGTGGCTCGAGTTAGGGGCTAAATGAAGAAAATGATAAAATGGATTCAAAAACTTCCAAGTACATACCACAGAAATGTTATTAAATATCTCAATAGACTACACTTTTCACCTGATGCACTCGTCTACTTTTCAGATCATCAAATAATACTTTTTCTTCTTCTTCAACTTTTCTCTTTTTTTTTTTTTTTTTTTTTTAAAAATTTGAAACTCAATCAATTGAACATTTTGCACTTGTACTCTTCCATTTTTCTTTTTCTTTCTTTTTCTTTTTCTTTTTTTTTTCTTTAGTCACTCTCTATTTATTTAGTTATTTTTTCTCAATAAAAGAAAATATGCAAATTCCACACTTAGCACACACTTGGAAGCAATAAGGGTAGGAAAAATTAGTGTATAGGCTATACTCCAATGTGAAGAGGTATGAATGATGTGGGCATATGAAAAGAAAAAGTCTACATGTGTTTGTTGGCTCAAAATTGGCTACTAAGGGTCTATGATGAGAGGGGTTAGCTTGAAAGGTTCAAACGTTAATCCTAAGTTGACCTTCTTCATATCCCAAGTATATCCACCATCTTACCACAAATCATGTAATGATATTCTCAAAAGAAGTGTCCAATTCAACAGATCAATGAACGCTTATCACAATTTTCTACATTTGTAGGCTCTTAACCTATCCCAAAATTCACAAGAATACTTAAGCAAAAGAGTTCTCTGGCCACATGTGTCAAACCACCATCTTACCACAAAGTTTGGATACGTGCATTAAAAATTCTGTGAATGCCTCAGCAAAATGATTAAGATGGGTTTGATGAATTCACCAAGATAGTCATGAATGAGCATGAATACATATGTAAAAAGGTGCCTGTGTGATACCTTTTTTTTTTTTTTTTCACATAAAAATATGCCACAGAGTTCCAACAAACATCGTTCTCACCCCCCAACTTAAATGAAATATTGTCCTCAATGTTTAACAATCAAAACTAAATGGAGGGTACTGAAAAGGGTAGAATACACCTGGTGTAGGACGTAGGATGACTCGCTAAGCACTAGAGATGGCAAACTGGCACTAGCTTGCAAACAAAAATAAAGAAAACCAATAGCAACCAAAAAGAAAAAGAAAAGGGAAAAAAAATAGATGAAAAAAAACAAAAACAAACAGAACAAATAAAAAGAAAACATACCTGCGTGGTGTGGTCAAGATTGATAGACCGGGTTCGCAAATGGAATCTCTTCCACTTCCGGAACTTCCCTATCAATTAATATTTTAAGGCGCTGACCATTTACTTTAAAAATCCTACCATCTTTAGGATCCTCTATTTCTACCGCCCCATTTTCAAAAACATTCTTCACTACAAAAGGGCCGGTCCACCTGGACCGAAGTTTTCCTGGGTGCTTATGGAGTCTAGAGTCATATAAAAACACTCGATCATTGGGCTTAAATTTTTTCTGAAAATATTTTTATCATGAAACGCTTTCATTTTAGCCTTATAAATTTTAGAGTTCTCATAGGCATCATTCCTCAACTCCTCTAACTCGGTCAATTGAAATTTTCTGAACTTACCTGCTTCTCCTATGTCAAAATTGAAATGCTTGATAGCCCAATAGGCTCGATTCTCGAGCTCCACAGGTAAATGACAAGGCTTTCCAAAAACAAGTCTATAAGGTGACATGCCTAAGGGGGTTTTGAAAGCTGTTCGATAGGCCCAAAGTGCATCAACTAATCTCAAAGACCAATATTTGCGATCCGAGTTTACCATTTTTTCTAAAATTTGCTTAATTTCCCTGTTTGCAAGTTCTACTTGTCCACTTGTCTGGGGGTGGTATGCAGTAGAAATTTTATGTACTACCCCATATTTTTTCATCAAAGCCTCAAAGGAACGGTTGCAAAAATGTGTACCCCGGTCACTAATAATAGCACGTGGTGTACCAAACCGAGATAACACATTCTCTTTAAGAAATTTAATTACCGTCTTATTATCATTGTTCCTGCAAGCTGCTGCTTCAACCCATTTTGACACATAATCCACTGCCACAATAATATATTGATATCCAAAAGAAGGGGGAAATGGTCCCATAAAATCAATACCCCAACAATCAAAAATTTTAATCACTAAAATTGGGTTCAAAGGCATCATATTACGATGGGATATGGCTCCTAATTTTTGACACCTTTCACATGAACGACAATAGATGTTTGCATCCTTAAACAAGGTGGGCCAATAAAATCCACACTGCAAAATTTTTGCAGCGGTTTTCTTCATTGAAAAGTGGCCTCCACAAGCTTGGGAGTGACAAAATTCCAAGACGCTAGCAATCTCTTCATCAGGAATGCAACGCCTCAAAATTTGGTCAGGGCAGTATTTAAAAAGAAGAGGGTCATCCCAATAGAAATTACGTACCTCAGTCATGAAGTTCCTCTTATCCTGAGCGTTCCAATCCACCGGCATCTCACCTGTAGCCAAATAATTCACAATATGAGCAAACCATGGTAGAGAAGTAATAGAAAGTAAATGCTCATCGGGAAAATCATCCCCCTGATTGGCAGATGGTCAGAGGTTTCCTCAAATGTGAGTCTCGAGAAATGGTCGGCTACTATGTTCTCCACTCCTTTCTTGTCTTTGATGGTAATGTCAAATTCCTGCAAAAGTAAAATCCACCGTATTAGTCGTGCCTTAGCATCCTTCTTTGTGAGAAGGTACTTAAGGGCTGCATGATCTGTGAAAATAATAATAGGAGAACCAATCAAATAAGAGCGAAATTTATCCAAAGCAAACACTACAGCTAGCAACTCTTTTTCAGTGGTTGAGTAATTCATTTGAGCACTATTTAGAGTCCTACTAGCATAGCAAATAACAAAGGGCTTCCCCTCCCTTCGCTGTCCAAGAATAGCACCTACAGCATAATCACTAGCATCACACATAATCTCAAAAGGCAAAGTCCAATCCGGTGGCTGCATTATAGGTGCTGAGGTAAGCTTGCCAATTAGCATTTTAAATGCCTCTTGACAAGCTTGTGTCCACTCAAATGGGGCATCTTTAGCTAGGAGATCACATAGTGGTCTGGATATAGTGGAGAAATTCTGTATGAACCTCCTATAAAAGCCCGCATGACCAAGAAATGATCTCACATCCTTTACTGTCTTAGGCGTAGGCAGTTTAGAAATTAATTCAATCTTGGATTGATCAACCTCTATCCCTCTGGAAGAAATAATATGCCCTAAAACAATACCTGAAGGTACCATAAAGTGGCATTTTTTCCAATTTAAAACCAGTTCCTTCTCCTCACAACGAGTCAACACTTTCTCTAAATTCAATAAACATGCATCAAAAGAGGATCCAAAAACAGTCAAGTCATCCATAAAAACTTCCATGCTATTTTCAATCATGTCACTAAAGATACTCATCATGCAACGTTGAAAAGTGGCAGGTGCATTACACAATCCAAATGGCATTCTACGAAAAGCATAAGTACCAAAAGGACAAGTAAAAGTGGTTTTTATCTTGATCTTCTAATGCAATTTTAATTTGATAATAGCCAGAATAATCATCCAAGAAACAGTAGAAAGGATGACCAACCACACGCTCAAGAATCTGATCAACAAAAGGGAGAGGGAAATGGTCTTTCCGGGTGGCGGCATTCAATTTTCTATAATCAATGCACATCCGCCACCCAGTCACAAGCTTGGTGGGGACTAACTCTCCCAGGTCATTCTTCACTACAGTAACACCAGACTTTTTAGGAACAACATGTGTCGGACTAACCCATTTACTATCAGCAATAGGATATATGATTCCTGCGTCTAACAGTTTTAATACTTCATTTTTCACCACTTCTTTCATAGTGGGATTAAGCCTACGTTGTGGGTCTCTACGAGGGCTAGCTCCTTCCTCCAAATTAATTTTATGTGAACAAATCAAGGGACTAATACCTTTTATATCAGCAATGCTCCAACCTAAAGCTGACTTATGCTCACTTAGTACCCGAATTAATTCCTCACCTTGAGACTCAGACAATTCAGATGAGATAATAACAGGAAAGGTATCACCTGGACCAAGGAAAACATGCTTCAAACCCTTAGGCAAAGGCTTCAATTCAACTTTGGGTGCTTCCATGCTTGAAGGAATCTGTCTTTCACTCTTCTCGGGCAACTCCTCGAACTTCGGTTGCCATTTCTGTGTGCCCTAATCTTGAGTTCTGTTGAAAATAGAACAAATATCGACTATATCAGATGAATCAGTAATGGAATCAAACTCAGAATTAACCAGAAAATGCTCAAGGGGATCAAAATCATGAGTTTCCAAAACTCCCCTATCCATCAGTGAATCAATCATATATGTCTGGTGGCACTCATGATCCTCCTCCGGTTGTTTTGCAATATGGAAGACATTCACCTCCAGAGTCATGTTTCCAAAAGATAGCTTCATAAGCCCATTCCTGCAATTGATAAGAGCATTAGCAGTGGCAAGGAAAGGCCTACCTAAAATCAGAGGAATTTTAGAGGTAGTATCAACAACAGAGGTAGTATCTAAAATCAAGAAATAAACAGGATAATAAAATTTATCAATTTGAATTAAAACATCCTCTACCACCCCCCGGGGTACTTTGACTGAACGGTCAGCCAGTTGCAATACCACAGTGGTTGGTTTGATTTCTCCTAGCCCCAGCTGCAAATAAATAGAATAAGGCATAAGATTCACACTGGCTCCTAAATCTAGCAAAGCTTGTCCAAACTCCTGATTTCCGATGCTGCATGCGATGGTTGGGCACCCGGGATCCTTGTACTTGGGAGGAATCCGTTGCTCAATCAGAGCACTAACTTGCTCTATCAAGAACGCTGTCTTCTTCACGTGGTGTCTCCTCTTGACTGTACACAAATCCTTGAGAACTTTTGCATAAGTAGGAACTTGTTTAATTACATGCAAAAGAGGGAGATTGACTTTTACCTGTTTGAGATTCTCCAGGATTTCATTGTTAGGATCCATAGTTAGCTTGCTTGATTTCAGAGCTTGAGGGAATGGTACCTTAACATGGCTCTTTGTCACCTCTGGTTCCTTGGGTAGCTCGGGAGCACTACTATCTTGATCCTTCTCCACATCCTCTGATTTATTCGTTGTTGGGATGTGTGATGAGTTACCACTACGAGTCACAATGGCATTCATATCCTTCAAATTCTCTTGTGCCATGTGTTGACCATGGGGAGTGGACTCAGCTTGAGAATGAAACTTACCTCGCTCAGTCACACTCAAGGAGCTCATCAGTTTTGACACTTGATTCTTTATCTCTTTATTTTCTTCCACAACCTGCGTAATCAAAGATTCAAACTTTTGATTAGTCTTACCCTGTGCTTCAATAAAAGCATGTAAAGTGTCTTCTAAAGGACTCCTAGACGATGTAGGTGCATGATATGGTGCAGGATATGATCTAGTGGGTTGTGCAGGTGGTGCAGGTAATGCAAGTGGCTGGTTTTCGGACTTCCAGCTAAAATTGGGGTGATTACGCCACCCCGGATTGTAAGTCTCAGAGAAAGGTGTAAAAGGCTTCTTGTACATGCCTAAGGCATTACATTGTTCCTCATACAACCCTCTCATCTCAACAAATGTGGGACACTCTTGGACGAGATGATCTACCCCTCCACACACAAAACATGGCCCAGAAGACTCTGCATGATTAGCCAAGTGTGCTGGCTTCAAGTCCTTGGCCTTTAGCAATTCTAACTCCCTAGTAAGCACCTCAACCTTAACCTTCAAGTTATCTTCCTCCCTAAGATGGTAAATTCCACCACCGTTTTGGTTCCCTATAGGTCGTGACCTATTCGTGCTCTCAGTCGCACTAGGTCCAGTCCAAGTGTGAGCTTTTTCAGCGAGCTCATTGAGGTACTCTATGGCCTCATCAGGATTTTTCTGCAAGAACTCACCATTACACATCATCTCCACAAATTGGCGCTCTCTAGGTGTAAGCCCCTCATAGAAGTAACTCACCAGACGCCAACTCTCATACCCATGGTGAGGGCACATACTCAATAGCTCCTTAAATCTCTCCCAAGATATATATAAAGTCTCACTGTCCTTCTGTGCAAAGGTGGAGATCTGTCTTTTTAAAGCATTGGTCTTATGTTGGGGAAAATATTTATTAAAGAAAGCCTGAGTCATCTCATTCCACGACCCAATGGATCGTGGTCTCAGCGAGTATAACCAACTCTTAGCTCTATCCTTCAAAGAAAAAGGAAAGAACTTAAGTCTCACAATGTCATCAGTTGCATTTTGACTATGAAAAGTCGCAACTACTTCATCAAATTCTCTAATGTGCACATATGGATTTTCATTTTCCAACCCATGAAAAGTGGGGAGTAGCTGTATCACTCCCGTTTTAACATCAAGTTGACGCGTATTGGGTGGAAACATTATGCATGACGGTATGGCTGTGCGTGTAGGGTGGAGGTAATCCTGAAGGGTCCTAGTGGGTTGATCCTCGTGTTCACTCATATTTTCAGAAACAGAAGAAGTATCAAACAAAGGATTAGAAAAATTAGACACTAAATTTGACTCTATCACAGGCCTACAAGCAAATCGACCTAATGTGTCTCTATACCTATTATGCATGCAAAAATAAAAATAAAAAAATAATGCAACAAGTAAAAAGAGGGAACGAAGTTACCGCCTTTACAAACTGCTGAAAAGGGAAAAAAAGAAAAAAAAAAAACTATCCAACAATTCTTCTACTGTCTCCTCGGCAACGGCGCCAAAATTTGATAACGTCCAAAGAATAACGGGGTAATTGTAGTTCAGCTTTGGGGTGTCGATTCCACAGGGAGACAATTAAAAGAAAAGTAAAATAGCAAAGAAACTAAAAAATTAAATGATTAATGAGGGAAGAAAAATTGACTTTAAATTAAAATTAAACAAAGTAAATAATGAAAGAGTAATCAAAATTGACGAACAGTAGAGTGTCGGGAATCCCTTGCACATACCCGGCATTTTAACTATTTTCAATTCACTGATAACTCAATTGAGAATTCAATTCCGTAATTCTCAACCGGAAGATATAAAATTATAAACCAAAAATTAAATCAAATGTAATTCTTTGAAAAATCATTCATCACTTTAAATCACACAAATTTTTATTCACATTGAGAAAATCCAACGACGACAACATACCCAGAGAGCAATATTGCAGCAGAGAATTAAATCAATACAAATAATCAATGGATCCAACAGTAATCAAAGAACAAATTCATTCAATAGAAAAAGCATGACTGAATCTATAAATGAAATAAATTCAAAAATTATTCGGAGAAGAAAACACTAACAATATTTTGAGAATGATAAAACAAAAAATTTTAATAATTGAAAATCAAATACATGAATTAAAAATAAATTAAAAATACCATCTAGTGTGCAAGTTCATTCTTAACCCTACTTGAGAATTTAGTTATCCATGAATAGGCTAGACAACAAAAATCTCAAGAAAAAATGCATCTTCACGTCTCAATCCGCAGCTTTCGCTTCTTCTTCGTTTTTGCCTGCGGCGCTCGTCTAAAGCCTCCTTCTTCTAAAACGTATGAATATATACATATATATATATATGCTGAATGTCATGCGGCCTCACGTTCCTTTTCGGTGCTTCACGTTTTTCGCTCTTTTCCGTTCCTCTACGTCTAACATATATGTATGTTTATCCAAAAGTAAGTCCCACTCCAATTCAAATTACCGTGCGATTTGGCAAATTCATTTTAGTTGCCGTGTGATCTTGGATCCCCTATCAATAAAATAAAATAAATAAAATAAAATAAATAAAATAAAATAAAATAAAATAAAATAAATAAAAATATAAAAAGACAAGTAATGCTTGAAAACATCTCAATGTAAATAGAAATGTAATTAAATAAAATAAGTAAAATCCAATCATTTCTATTTTCATTATTTGCAATTTCATCAAATATTAGGATATTTAGAGTACACTTTTGCGCACTCATCAAGAGGCAAGTGATGAGTACGCGAAAATGCACTCTAAATATCTTAATATTTGATTAAATTGTAAAGAATGATAATAGAACTAATTGAATTTCATTTATTTTATTGAATTAGAGTTCTATATACATAAAAATGTGTTTAAGCATATATCCCTATCATTTATTAAAACAATTAATTTCTCTTTATTTCTTTTAATATAATTTTATTTTATTTTTATATGTTTATTTATTTATTTATTTATCTATTTGTTTGTATTTAAAGGAATAGAAAGGATCATCGATAAAGAAGATCAAGACGAGATTTACCCAATATGTCAAAACTCAATTTATAGCACCGCACTTCATTAGAGGGGAGAATATATCAACTCGGTTTGACTTTCAGTGGTGCATATATTTGCTTGGTTGTTGACCCTAGGTGTAGCCATCATCCGTTTTTGACCTCAAGACTACAAGTTACGTCTTGGTTTCTTTTACTTTATGGGCCTCGTGGATATATCATACACAATTCATATGGAACTTCAACTTTATCTAAATGAATGGGCCGCATGAGTTTTAAAATGGATTTTGACATGGATGGATTAAGTAAATTGGGCCCACAATACACTAATGGAAGACCATGCACTTTAGTGTTTTGACCTAAAGGGGGTTACGGCAACATATGGAGGGAGACTTATATAAAGCCTGGTGCCGTTTTTAGAAGGGGACCTAGAACGTGAATACCAACGGACGCGTACGTACACGAAGGGACAAAATTAATTTTTATGGCCGATTGCTTCAATTTTTCTTGGAGATTTTTGTTACTCATTATGTTTATGAGTAACTAAATTTTCAAGTAGGGTTAGGGATGAACTTGCACACTAGATGATATTTTTAATTTATTTTTAGTTCATGTATTTGATTTTAATTTATTAGAACTCTTTTGTTTAATCATTTTCAAACTATTGTTAGTATTTTCTTCTCCGAATAATCTTAAAATTTATTTCATTTATAGATTTAATCATGCTTTTTCTATTGAATGAATTTGTTCTTTGATTGTGTTTGGATTTATTGATTATTTATATTGATTTAATTCTCTACTGCAATATTACTCCCTGGGTATATTGTCGTCGTTGGGTTTTCTCAATGTGAATATCAATTTATATAATTTAAAAATGATGTGTGATTTTTCAAAGAGTTACATTTGATTTAATTTTTGGTTTATAATTCTATATCTTCCAATTGAGAATTACGGAATTGAATTGTCAATTGAGTTATTGGTGAATTAAAAATAATTAAAATACCAGATATATGCAAGGGATTTCCGAAACTCTACTGTTTGTCAACTTTGATTACTTTTTCCGTTAATTACTTTATTTAATTTAATTTGCATTTAAAATCAAATTTTCCTTTTCTCATAATCATTTAATATTTTTTTAGTTTCTTTGCTATTTTACTATTCTTTTAATTTGTCTCCCTGTAGAATCGACACCCCAAAACTACACTACAATTACCGCATTATTTTTTGGGTGTTATCAAATTTTGGAACAGTTGCCGGGGAGACAGTAGAAGTATTGTTAGATAGTTTTTTTTTTCAACAGTTTGTAAAGGCGGTAACTTCATTCCCTCTTTTTACTTGCTACATTATTATTATTATTATTATTATTATTATATACTTTTTATTATTATCTTGAATGCATAATAGGTATAGGGACGCATTATGTCGATTTGCTTGTAGGCATGTGTTAGAGTCAGATTCAGAGTCTAATTTCTCTATTCATTTGTTTGATAGTCCTTCTGCTTCTGAAAATATGAGTGAACACGAGGATCAACCCGTTAGAACTTTTCAGGATTACCTCCACCCTACACGCACAGCCACACCATCATGCATAATGTTTCCACCCAACACGCGTCAACTTAATGTTAATACGGGAGTGATACAGCTACTCCCCACTTTTCATGGGTTGGAAAATGAAAATCCATATTTGCATATTAGGGAGTTTGAGGAGGTAGCTGCGACTTTTCATAGTCAAAATACAACTGATGACATTGTGAGACTTAAGTTCTTTCCTTTCTCTTTGAATGATAGAGCTAAGAGTTGGTCATACTCGCTAAGACCACGATCTATTGGGTCGTGGAATGAGATGACTCAGGTGTTCTTCAATAAATACTTTCCCCAACACAAGACTAATGCTTTGAAAAGATATCCACCTTTGCACAAAAGGACAGTGAAACTTTGTATATGTCTTGGGAGAGATTTAAGGACTTATTGAGAATGTGTCATCACCATGGGTATGAGAGTTGGTGTCTGGTGGGTTGCTTCTATGAGGGACTTACACCTAGAGAACGCCAATTTGTGGAGATGATGTGTAATGGTGAGTTTTTATAGAAAAATCCTGATGAGACCATAGAATACCTCAATGCGCTTGCTGAAAACGCTCATACTTGGACTGGACCTAGTGCTACTGAGAGCACAAATAGGTCACGACCTGCAGGAAACCAGAATGGTGGTGGAATTTACCATCTCAAGGAGGAGGATAACTTGAAGGCTAAGGTTGAGGTGCTTACTAGGGAGTTAGAGTTGCTAAAAGCCAATGACTTAAAACCAACACATTTGGCTAATCATGCAGAGTATTATGGACCATGTTTTGTATGTGGCGGGGTAAATTACCTCGCCCAAGAGTGTCCCACACTTGTTGAGATGAGAGGGGTATATGAGGAACAATGTAATACCTTAAGTATGTATAATAAGCCTATTACACATTTCTCTGAGACATACAATCAGGGGTGGCGTAATCACCCCAATTTAGCTAGAAGTCTGATAACCAGCCACCTGCACAGCCCATTAGATCAAACCCTGCACCATATTATGCACCTTCATCTTCTAGGAGTCCTTTAGAAGATACTTTTCCTGCCTTTATTGAAGCACAAGGTAAGACTAATCAAAAGTTTGAATCTTTGATTACACAGATTGTGGAAGAAAACAAGGAGATAAAAGGTCAAGTAACCAAACTGATGAGCTCCTTGAGTGTGACTGAGCGAGGTAAGTTTTTTTCTCAAACTCAGTCCACATCCCATGGTTAACATATGGCGCAAGAAAATTTGAAGGATGTGAATCCCATTGTGACTCGTAGTAGTAAGTCATCACACATCCCAACAACGAACAAATAAGAGGATGTGGAGAATGATCAAGATAATAGTGTTGCTAAGCTACCCAAGGAACCAGAGGTGACAAAGAGCCATGTTAAAGTACCATTCCCTCAAGATCTGAAATCAAGCAAGCTAACTATAGATCCTAACAATAAAATCTTGGAGAATTTCAAACTGGTAAAATTCAAACTCTCTCTTTTGCATATAATTAAACAAATTCCTACTTATGCGAAAATTCTCCAGGATTTGTGTACAGTTAAGAGGAAGTACCATGTGAAGAAAACAACATTCCTGACAGAGTAAGTTAGTGCTCTAATTGAGCAGCGGATTCCTCCAAAGTACAAGGATCCTAGGTGCCCAACCATCACATTCAGCATTGGAAATCAAGAATTTGGGCAAGCTTTGCTAGATTTAAGAGCTAGTGTGAATTTAATACCTTATTCTATTTATTTGCAGCTGGGGTTGGAGGAAATCAAACCAACTTCTGTGGTATTACAATTGGTTGACCGTTCAGTCAAAGTATCCTGGGATGTGGTAGAGGATGTTTTAATTCAAATTGATAAATTTTATTATCTTGTTGATTTCCTAATTCTGGACACTACCTTTGTTGTTGACACCACATCTAAAATCTTTTTGATTTTAGGTAGGTTTTTTCTTACCACTGCTAATGCTTTTATTAATTACAAGAATGGGCTCATGAAGCTGTCTTTTGGAAACATGACTCTCGAGGTGAACATCTTCCATATTGCAAAATAACCAGAAGGGGATGACGAGTGCCACCAGACATATATGATTGATTCACTCATAGACAGAGAAGTTTTCACAACCTGTGATTCTAATCCTCTTGAGTATTTCATTGTTAATTCTGAGTTTAACTCTATTAGTGATTCATCTGATGTGGCTGATAGTTATGTAATTTTTTATACAACTTAGGATTATGGCATACAGGTTTGGCAACCGAAATTTGAGGAGTTGCCTAAGAAAAGTGAAGAACAGGTTCCTTCAAGTGAGGAAGCACCAAGAGTTGACTTGAAACCTTACCACCTACCTATGGACCTCGAGCATCAAGCTTATTGAGCTAACAAGCATTTCAACTTTGACCCAGGAGAGGCAGCTCCAAAAGTGGAAGACATTCCACCTTGACCACACCATGCAGTCATTTTCTTTATTTTTTTTTTATTTTTTTTTTATTTTTAATTTTTTTTCTTCTCTATTTTTTTATTATCTCTGGTCATTTTCTTTTTGTTTGCTGTTATTTTCTTTATTTTTGTTTACAGGTCAGTGTCAGTTTGTCATTTCAGTTTGCTATCTCTGATGCTTAGCAAGTCACCCACTTCCTACATCAGGTGTATTCTACCCTTTTCAGTTACTCCCCATTCAGTTTTGATTTTTAAATATTGAGGAAAATATTTCATTTAAGTTGGGGGGTGGGAATGATGCATGTTGGAACTCTGTGGCATATTTCCATGTGCCAATTTTTCTAAAAACATTTTGCGTCACATGGGCACCCTTTCATATGTGTACTCATACTCATTCATGGCCATCTTAGTGAATTTATCAAACCCATATTAATCATTTTGTTGAAGCATTAATAGAACTTTTAATGCACTTATCCAAACTTTATGGTAAGATGGTGGTTTGATACATGTAGCTAGAGAACTCTTCTGCTTATGTATTCTTGTGAATTTTGGGAGAGGATTGGTAGCTTACAAATGCAGAATTGTGATAAGCGTGCATTGATCTGTTGAATTGGGCTTTTCTTTTGAGAATATCATTAGATGGTTGGTGGTAAGATGGTGGATATACTTGGGATATGACGAATGACAACTTAGGATTAACGTTTGAGCCTTTCAAGTTAACCCTTCTCATCATAGACCCTTAGTAGCCAATTTTGAGCCAACAAACACATATAGCTTCTTCTTCTTTTCATATTCCTACATCATCCATACCTTTCCACATTGGAGTATAGCTTATACACTGATTTCCTACCCTTATTACTTCCAAATGTGTACTAGGTATGGAATTTGTATATTTTCTTTTGAAAAAAAAAGTAGAAAAGAAAGGAGAAAAAGAAAGAGAAAAAAAGAAGAGTACAAGTTACAAAATGTTCAATTGAGTGAGTTTAAAAAAAAAAAAAAAGAGAAGAAAGAGAGAAGTTGAAGAAGAAGGAAAAATATTATTCGATGATCTGAAAAATTGAAGAGTACATTAAGTAAGAAGTATGGTTTGCTATGATTTTTAATAAAATTCTCTTGGTGTGTACTTGAAAGTTTTTGAATCCCTTTTATAATTTTCTTCATATAGCTCCTAACCCAAGCCACGTTATAACATTTTTGTGCTGATCGTTCCGATCCTAAGTAAGCCTGTAGAATGAGTGGTGGAATTCTCATTTGTTAGTATTTCTATCATAATATCAATATTTGCTTGTTACTTAATATATAATTGCCTAATTTCCTATTTGGCGTGTACACCCCATGTCAACTCCATAGAGAAAACCCTTACACAAAATACTATTTACCCGTGAGTTATGGAGTTGAACATTTTGTTTGATATGTTCTTAATGTTGAATGTGTCATGGCTTGTGGTTAGATGAATCTAGTTTGGATTACACACACATTCTGTAGATTGCTATATGTGGATTAATTGTGATTGAGTTATTGGATTTCTAAGATTGCTTTGATATGTGACTCTAAAAAGTGTGACTTGGTGACCTTTATGTGTGATCTTCTTTGATCTTTTTCATTATTTTTGCATGGAAATTGCTAGGGATTAACAATGAGTAAGTTGGGGGTGTCATGAGTGCCTGAAAGTGCACTCTAAATATCTTAATATTTGATTAAATTGCAAAAAATGAGAATATAAATAATTGAATTTCATTTATTTTATTGAATCAGATTTCTATATACATAAAAATGTGTTTAAGCATATCTCCCTATCCTTTATTAAAACAATTAATTTCTCTTTATTTATTTTAATATAATTTTATTTTATTTTATTTGTTTATTTATTTATTTATCTATTTGTTTGTGTCTAAAGAATAGAAAGGATCATTGATAAAGAAGATCAAGACGAGCTTTACTCCAATATGCCAAAACTCAATTTATAGCGTCGCACTTCATTGGAGGGGAGAATATATCAACTCGGTTTGACTTTCATGGTGCATATATTTGCTTGGTCGTTGACACTACGTGCAGCCATCATCCGTTTTTGACCTCAAGACTACAAATTACGTCTTGGTTTCTTTTACTTTATGGGCCTCATGGATATATCATACACAATTCATATGAGACTTCAACTTTATCTAAATGAATGGGCCGCATGAATTTTAAAATGGATTTTGACATGGATGGATTAAGTAAATTTGGCCCACAATACACTAATGGAGGACCATGCACTTTGGTGTTTTGACCTAAAGTGGGATATGACAACATATGGAGGGAGACTTATATAAAGCCTGGCGCCGTTTTTAGAAGGGAACCTGAAACGTGAATACTGACGGACGAGTACGTACACGAAGGAACGAAATTATTTTCCATGGCTGATTGCTTCAATTTTTCTTGGAGATTTTTGTTACTCATGATGTTTATAAGTAACTAAATTCTCAAGTAGGGTTAGGGATAAACTTGCACACTAGATGGTATTTTTAATTTATTTTTATTTCATATATTTGATTTTAATTTATTAAAACTCTTTTGTTTAATCCTTCTCAAACTATTGTTAGTGTTTTCTTCTTCGAATAATTTTATAATTTATTTCATTTATAGATTCAGTCATACTTTTTCTATTAAATGAATTTGTTCTTTAATTGTGTTTGGATCTATTGATTATTTATATTGATTTAATTCTCTGCTACAATATCGCTCTCTGAGTATATTGTCGTCGTTGGGTTTTTTCAATGTGAATATCAGTTTGCGTAATTTAAAAGTGATGATTGATTTTTCAAAGAGTTACATTTGATTTAATTTTTGGTTTATAATTCTATATCTTCCAATTGAGAATTACGGAATTGAATTCTCAATTGAGTTATCAGTGAATTAAAAATAATTAAAATATAGGATATGTGCAAGGGATTCTCTAAACTACTGTTTGTCAACTTTGATTAATTTTTTTCGTTAATTACTTTGTTTAATTTAATTTGCATTTAAAATCAATTTTTTCTTTTCTCATAATCATTTAATATTTTTTTAGCTTATTTGCTATTTCACTATTTTTTTAATTTGTCTCCCTGTGGAATCGACATCCCAAAGTTACACTATAATTACCAAATTATTTTTTGGGCGTTATCAGCAAGCAAGGATTTTGAATCCTTAGTCTCTTGCTTTAAGTCTGTTATTTTTCTGTCAGACTCTTTAACGATTCGTTGAAGTACGGAAACCTTCTCGTTAAGCTCCTCAATTTCATAATTTTTAGATTGTAACCAGTTAGAAAACCCAACACTAGAGGAGGAGTATCGAGTACTGAGAGTCACCAACTCATAAACGGTTTCACGATCTGACTTATTAGCTAGATCATTCACTTGCTGCAACATGGCACTTACAGAAACTGCAAGAACAACTTGTAATTGAGGTGAAAGATACCTCATATATTCATCATGAGAAATATTGAAAGGAAACTAATGAGCCATTGAAAATTTGTAGAATAAGAATGCAAATGCAGATGAATTATAGATATGAGAAAAAAATTTAATGTGAAATAAATGAAACCAAAGATGATTCTTATAGAGATAAAAATAAAAATAAGACAAACCATCATTTCTTCAAATCTCACTTAGTCAAGATTACAAAATATGATGGATGCATATTTTAAAAAGCCAGCGAAATTAATTACAGTTTTCTCGTAAACACTGAATCTCTGTTATCAGCTGCTGTTGTTGATTTTGTATTTGAGCTCTCTCTCGTTCTAACTATTCTATTCGAGATTTCAGGTCACTAGAATACCAGTCTGCAAATTTCTTCAGCTCCTTGTTTTCTTGTCTTAACTTTTTTATTTTTCCTATATTTAGTTGCAAGCTTTTGATGCAATTCAAATATTTGATTATTAAGATGATCAACCTCTCTTGCTCTCGCCAATAGCTTCCGAGACATGGTTGTAATAGAGGCATATATTGAGCACTGAGGGTTCTTGATGCTGCAACAATTTCAGGATCAGTTTTACTAGAAAGATGTATCTATGCTCCTATCATGGTGTTGACAGCCTCAAGAGTTAAGATGAGTGGTTGATGTGTAAAAAGTTCTTGGTTCAAATCTGGGACATTAACAAAAGAATTTTTCTCAGCCATAGTATCGTTTTAGATGAACAATAATTAGATCAATGAAGAATATGAGATCTTGTGTGAGTATCCGATAGGGTGAAAATGATCATCTTTAAACTGCAACCCAAAGCTTTCAAATCTCCGCAAAGATCTCATTTGTCAACAATATCAAGCGAATTTGAATTTTCGCCGAACCGATAGAACTAGACCTCAAGTTTTTGCAACTTTTATCAAACATGAGTGGTTTCCAATACTCTTTGTGTTGTGCATGAACATGTTCTCCCTAATAATGCTGAAAGGGAGAGAAATTTTAAATGAAAATATTAACATGTTCTCTCTAATACATTATTTAAATGAAAATTATGTTTGAATTCTTAACCCTATTATATATACTAAAATCATGTTTGTTTATTACTTGAAAAACTGATGCATATTCTCAAGGGAAGTTTAAGTATTATTGTAGATATCAGATTTCTACTAAGTCTATCAAGCAAATACTATCTGCCACATTTTCAAATCACCCAAAGATAATTGCAATTCATGAAGCAAGTCGAAAGTGTATTTGGCTGAGATCAGTGATTCAATATATCTAAGAAAAGTGTCGTCTCCCCATGATCAATGATAGCCCAACAATTTTATATGAAGATAATACTGCTTGTATCACTCAAATCAGAGGAGGATATATCAAAGATACGATCAAGTGATAATCTGACAGATTTATTCACGAAGGCATTACCAACTGCGACATTCAAGAAAATTATGTAGAACATTGGAATACGAAAACTTAAAGATCTATCGTCATGCACTTTTCAGGGGGAGTAAATGTCCTGAAGACTTGTGCTGATTGTACTCTTTTTCCTTTGCTGAGGTTTTGTCCTACTGGATTTTTCTTTGCAAGATTTTAATGAGGTAATTTTAAAGCACTTGGAGGTACATAAAAATATTGTACTCTTTTCCCTTCGCCATTGGTTTTTCTTCTCACTAGGTTTTTCCTTGACAAAGTTTTAACGAAGCAGATTCTTTATGAATTATCATTCAAGGGTGAGTATTATAAAAGTCATAAAGGAGGGGCGACGTATGTCCCCCTTCTCATATCATGTGCCCCATTTTTTTTCTTTGTTTTGTTATGAATGATTCATCCCCCCTGGTCTCAAACTCTCCATAAATATAGATAGACCCAAAATAATTTCTGAAATATTAAAGAATAGGCCCAACAATTTTATTTGAGAAAAACTAAGCCCAATATACTTAAAATAAAGCACTAGATCGAAATGGGTTTTAAGGCCCAAGACCCGTTTTAAAGCAAAGAATCTGGAAGATGGGCATTAAGGGCTAAAAAGGGCATGCTTGGGATTATAAAATTTATAAGAGACTCTTTGGGAAGTTTGAAATAAAAAAACAGTAAAAAATAAATATAAGGGAAGCTTACGGGAAGGCAAAATACAAAGAGGGAGAGAAAACGTGCGATGGAAGGGCAACTCACCGAGAGGAGAAAAATCAAGGTGCGGCAGATCTGGACGGCTGGCAGAGGTTCATGGCGGCACCAACTGGGTTCTCTAGGCAGTGATGGTGCGATGAAGTAAGAGGAAGAGAGTTTAGAGAGAGCAGGTGCTGAAAGCCATAACTCAAGGGGGGGGGGAGAGAGAGAGAGAGAGAGAGAGAGAGGTCTCGTCGGGGCTCACCGAAAAAGTATAGGGTGACTGGTTGGCATTTTCTGAGGTGGTTTTCGGTGAGGTAAGTGGCTGAAAACTGAGGCACGGGGTTATCTTCATGCTCTATTTTTGGGTATGGTAAACATGGGTTGCTTTCTAGTATACGGGCGGTTCACTAGAAGCTTTGTGGGCAGCTTCAACACTGCAAGGTGGCTGAACTATTGGGCGACAGTGGCGTTTTCTCTTGTGTGGGTGGCTGGAGGTTTTACGTGGAGATGGAGGCTGCATGGTGAGTGGGTTTCACGGTGAAAAGGGGTGGCAGCTTGGGTTCTTGGTTTGTGGAGGGTGGCGGTAATCCAAGTTTTCTTCATGCATGCAGAGTTGGATATATATGACTATTTATAGATGATTGAAAACTTAAAAGAACCCTAGATGATAAACAGGAGAGGGAGAGACATGCATGGGAAGTGGAATTTGAGTTTGAATTAGAATTGAAGTTTGATGTGTTTGAGATTGAATTTGAAATCTAAAAGGATACGGTTTGAAGTAGAGAGTTGGTTCGATTTAAGAACCTTTATTCAAATAGAAAATATAAGAGATAACTACATGGGAGAGTTGATAAAGGGAAGGAACTCAAAATAAAACAAACCTTATCTTAAAATATATTTAAAATAATAATAATAATAATAATAATAAAATTTTAAAAAAATTAACTCTATTTTTGGATCGGGATGTTACAGTAATCAACTATAAACCACTAAATAAAGTATTACAATGGATTAGTATCCAACTTCTAATAAAAAACAATTATTATCTCGCCTTTATAATGCTACTATATTTTCAAAATCTGACATGAGGAGTGGATGTTGAAAATTCCAAATTGTCGAAAAAGATCGGTATAAAACAACATTTACAGGCCCATTCAGACGTTATGAATAGAATATTATGCCATTTGGATTAAAAAATATTACTAGTGGATTTTAAAATATTATGACGAAATATTTACTCATTTATATCAATTCTTAATAGTTTATATAGACGATATACTAATTTTTTCTTCGTCTATCAAACAACACTGGAAATATTTAAATACATTTGTTCAAATTATTAAACAAAATGGATTAGTTGTTTCTTCATAAAAAATAAAATTAGATTCCCTGGACATGATATTTATAAAGCCTTAGTGCCACTATAATTTGTTAATAAATTTCCTAATGAAATAAAAGATAAGCAACAACTATAAAGATTCTTAGGAAGCCTTAATTATATTGTAGATTTTTATCAATCCCCTAAGGCCATTATGTAAATCATCATTCAAAAAATTAAAAAGAATCCAACTCTATGGACAAAAAAGCATACAAGTATTATCAACTTATTCAGAATAGATAAAACTAAGAAATTATCGTACTTCGGAATTCCATCTTCTCATACTTTTAAAATAGTTGAAACAAATTCTTCTAATCTTGGTTATGAGAGTTATGAAGCAAAAATTATCAACTTATTGAATAGATTATGATTCTATTCAGGATGTTGGAATCCTGCTCAAAAGAATTACAATACTATCAGAAAGAAATTTTTAGTTATTGTATTATACATTTCTAAATTTCAAGATATTTTATTGAGTCATTTTTTTTTACTTATAATAGATTGCAAATTAGCCAAGAAAGTTTTGATTAGAGATATAAAAAGACCTGGCTACTAAATAAATAATTGCTAGATGACAAACTATATTAAGTATTTATTTATTTATTTATTTATGATATTGGACATATTAAAGGAGAATTTAATTCTTTTCCTGATTTCCTATCTCGAGAATTCTTGTAGGAAAAATCATGTCATTCTCAAATTAAGAAATAAAGTCTAAATCTTCTTACATATGCCACTATCTCCTCCTTATCCTTCACATTGTCCTTTTGCAACTCCAAAACCATATATGATATTAGGAACATTACCACAAACTATTAGGTCATCTTACAACTCATTCTCACCATTAGCCTCTCCAAACTTACCAACATATTCAAAAATTATTTCTTCTTTTTCTTACTCTTAAAATTATTAGTCCTCCACTCTTATCTCAACATTCTGCATCCTCTATTATCATCAAGACTCATTAGCATTCAGTCTCTCTATTGAGTTTGAAATTCAACACATGTTTACTCCCTAAAAATTACTTGATACCTTTCTCTTGCCAGATTGACATTACCTTCCACAAAATAATAAGAAAAGCCAAAACTTTTATGAATTTATATTAGTAGACAAATATTCAATTACTCTTTCTGAAATCCCTTGTTCTTTTCAAAATCAACATTCTCTACCTGCATCCCCAATTATTGTCTTTCATAAAGTCGTCATTAAGCAAGTCCTCACCGTGAAACAATGGGGGACAAATTCATATTTGACAAGAAAGATTTTCCATCCAATTGACCCCCCATATTATGATTATTATGATTACCAATAGATATGGACAAAAATATTTTTTTAAAAAAAAAAATTGTGATGATGAAGAAGATTCACCATATTAAGTCAGATTATCTCCATTACAACAAACCACACATCACTAGTTCAACAGGTGTAACAGCCCAAATTTTTCTAAGGTAAATTATTTTATAGATATTATTTTAAGGAGATTTATATGATGTATTTATTTATTAGGAAGTTAGAGTGGGAGATTTAGTTGAGGAATGTGAGATTACACTTAGTATTGGGAATTATGCATTTTCGGATTAATCTGTCGAGTTTTAGAAAAACGGGCATAAGTTATTCATATGAGGTCCAAATGATGTGATTCCAATTGGTATAGAACCTTAAGAGCTAGATCTAAAACTTTTATGTTTAAAGTTTCCTGAGATTCGGAAGGAATCAATAGCTTATTTGGGAATCAAGTAGGCAGCTTTGGAATAGGCTTAAATGGAACCCGAGTTGGATAAACTGAACTAGATTGGGGCATGTAACCAATTAGGCAACTGGTTTTAAGATTCTCTGGGATTAGGACATGTGTAGGGATGGTTAGAAATGAATGGAAAGTTGATTTGGAAGTCAATTGAATAGTTAGTGTGATGGGAACTCAAGGGGAGCCAAAATCTGGTTGATAGGTGACTAAGTGGATCAAATTTGGCTCTACCTTAACTAAACTAAGTAATGGCCTTCTAGAACTTGTTAAGGAGAGACCTAAGGGAGTTGGGAAGGAACCAAATAGGTAGGAAAAGCTGGAGAGGGGCGTGTGACACAAGGAGAGAGCTGGAGATGGGAGATGCATGCATGGTTAGGTGAAATGCCACCTCGCCTCTTATCCCTTTAGCTTACTCCTCAGCCATGGATCAAAATGGGCAGCCAAACCATCTCAAATATGAGCCCTTGGATGACTAATCCAGCTGCGAAGCTTAGGATTTGGGAGGCTTAATCCTCATCATTAGATTTGCTTAGATGGACACCTCATCACATGCAAATCTGGCAACTAGTGCACCTTAGGTGCATTTCCTTTTCTCTCCCTCATGTTGGTCGACCACCACCCTATAAATAGAGCCTTGAGAGCTTTCTAAGCTCCTTTAGAAGGAGAGAACACTTGCCCTTTTGAAGCCATACCAGAAAACCCTCCCCAAACCCTTAAAGTGATCACTTGTGAGCTAAGTGAGTGTGTGTGAGAGAAAAGTTGCAAGAAGTTGGTTGGATCAATTCTCTTGAGCTAGGAGGAGTTGGTAAGTCCATATTCTAGCTTAATTTAAGCATGGAAGTGGTTTATTGGCATGATTGAGTTATGTTTACTAGTAGTGAACACTTAAGAACATGTTTAAGTGGAAATGGACACATGAGTAGGGTTGATTGTATTTGTCTTGTTAATATGTTCAATAAAATTGTGGAAGCTTAGATTTAAGCTTTTAAGAAGATAAATAGGGTGTATGGAAAAGATTGGCATGTTTTGAGTAGAAAAACTCCTAGAGCCGTGAGTTCGCTCGACCCTCGCTCGACATGTGAGTCGAGCGAAGGCAAAATCTGAACCCTCGCTCGACTGTCGCTCGATACCCCACTCGAGCGAGTCCCAACCCGAGACTTCGCTCGATACTCGCTTGACAAGCCGCTCGAGCGAGATGCCCTGTTTTGCTTAAATTTAGGGTTTTCTTAGAATAGAAGTGGTGTTTCAAATGGGAAGGGTTATAAGTGAAATAACTCATGTGTACAAGAGAAGAATAAAAAGAAAGAAAATAATGTTTAAAGATTTAGTTAGTCACGTCATGACGGGGACGGCGATACGTAACGCCCGTATGACTGACGTGCCGGCAGGGACGGCGATACGTAACGCCTGTCGTGATATAAGAATATGTGATCTCCACGGGGACGGCGAGACGTAACGCCCGTGTGATTGATCCTCACGGGGACGGCGAGACGTAACGCCCGTGAAATTGATCTGAATAGCGGGGACGGCGATACGTAACGCCCGCAGTATTATGTGTATATGTTTCGTGTCATAACGAGGACGGCGAGACGTAACGCCCGGATGATTGACACCAGACTCATCATAACGGGGACGGCGAGACGTAACGCCTGGATGATTGATGAGTGTATGTGATGGGGACGGCGATACGTAACGCCCATCAGTGATAAGAAAGAATAAAAATTCTTAAGGGAAAACGGGGTAATTTAATATAAGATCATGGGTGAGTTAAGAAAAGTGTCAGTTAGACAGTGGTCTTGTGAGGGGTATATTAGGGTATTAATTTCCCTTGTCAGTTGTGGTAATAACTTTATGGTTGTTTTCCCTGTTTCCTTTAAGCTGTTTATGTACTTACTGAGATTTCATTCGAAATATCACTCTTTTGTGGCTCCATATATTTTGTGCATATCATTTTATACAGGATTCGATGACCAGCAGGGGGACAGCCCCGATGAGGCAGGAGACTTCGGGGAGTCCTGAGGGACTTTCCGACTATAGTCCTTATATGGGCGTTTCTTTTGTTTCCTTCGAACCTCCTATCAGACCTACCGGAGCTTGGAGTCTTGACGCATCCACTTTTGTTGAAGAGAGGCGACGTACGGGATGCTGTATAACCTTAGGAGTAGATGGCTCATTGTCCATGTGTGGGGTTTGTGTGACTCCACAGGGACAACAGCTCCAGCGAGACTTTATATTAGTATGGATAGGTTTCGCTATGGGAGAGAATACCCCGAGGTTAAGAGGGAAAAAGAGTGAGGTGAAGGAAAGTTCTTTTGGATGAATGTAAAATATATTACTACAGTTTGGGGCATTGTGTATGTAAAAAGTACAATGTTAAGTTTTAATGAATGTTGTATATATTTTCTCCATGTGATCTTTAGAAAGTCTTATATCTAAAACCTGATCCGCTGCGAATTAAGCGATATATGCTTTTTATTCTTGTTAGATACGAGGGTGAGTAGCCTAGTGTTGCTCATCCAGACACCTTAATTTACGTTAAATCCCAGACGTAAATTGGGGGCGTCACAACAGGCTTCTCCTTCTCGAGTTGAACATGCTTCTCCTTCTCAAGATAAACTTGCAGATTATGACCCTCGGATTATTATGTGATTCTCAAGAATTATTACTTTCTCAATTATTCAATATGACAATCACTTTAAGAAAAGAGCAGAATGTGGCGCCCACGACTCCCCTTAGGATTTAGAAGAACTTGCAAGACCGAGATAGTCATCAAACGGATAAACTATTCCATCGCTAGTGCTCCAAGTGTGTGTGAAACATGCAATAAGTGTACAAATATATATTTGCAGTGAAAATTAATAAAAGTCAACCATTCTAGCACAAAATTTTTTTAAAGATTACTAATCATTTTGGAATATAAAATTCTCCCAAAGGAGATTTATACAGTCATCCCAAAAGTCAAGCTACTAAATGCATAAATAACATCTGGGATTAAAATCCCTCTTCAACATCACACAGATTTTCTCTTCCAGTGAAGCCTGCCTCTTGGGTTCATCCTCGTCCTTTGCATCACAAACTACCATTCTATAAAACAGAACCGTAGGTGGACCTCATATACTAGTGAATCGTGAAACTCAGTAAGCAACAGACAGCGTACAACCAATTTAAACAAACAACATTAAGCAATCAAATGCAAACACATCATTAAACCTCATCCCAGATACTTCCTTTCCCATAAATGAATCCCAGATTGACACCGAACCGCCTTTCCCCAGAAAGGGCTCAACACAACATATCCACTACCTTTTCTTCAAAGGAAGACCACAACGATAACTGCCCTTTCCCAGAAAGAACTCAACAACAATGCCATCCTTTCCTAGAAAGGATCTCACAAACAGACTATCCTTTTCTCGAAAGGAACACGTCTACCAACCGTCCTTCCCAGAAGGAACTTATACATATCGAACCATCATTTCCTAGAAAGGACGCACAATACGCCAAAAAACCCAGTTTCTAACATCTCAACAATATTCCATTTTATTAAGCCGTATACCATGACCTCCCCTAGGGACCATCCATATGTCTTGACTCTCTTCATCACACCATGACTAACGACCGTGTGTGTGACTTCAAAACGGGCGATAACCAGCTAACCGCGCCTAGCACATACCATGACCGAGCATCCCCTAGCTCCCGCCAGCAGAGGAGCCACGGAGTCAGCATGTGAGCGTTTCCATCTCATCTGATCCCGTTGTCGCCCAGTGACAACCTAGGGGACGTCATATCAATATATTCCGCTCCCGAGTGACCAGAAAAGCTCCATCGGGATAATGTCACATCCCGACTTCGGGTCGTGATACACACGCACCTACCACTACAACTAGACCAGACCAACACCAACCAACAACACCTCAATATAACCACAACTTGAACCCACAAGAAATAAATCATGCATGATAGGCATTTATTGGATGGCATGGCATTGCCACACAACATGTAAAATCATCCAACAAATAAGCATTCAACCAACACATAAATTTTACGAACATATCCAGGTCCAAACAATTTCTAACTACTGGATTATCCCATCCTCCATTTAATGGCATCGGGCCCAACCAACATTCTTCGAGATTTTATTATTATTATTATTATTATTATTATTATCAATTAACACTTCTAGCTGTCAAAAAAAAGAGTTAGAACACAATTAAATAATCAAACAATTAACACACAACTGTCTGTTACTTACAACACGCTCAATAAAACTTCGGATGTTAGTGAAAATGTTGAACAGCAACTTCGCGCTTCCACCAAAGAACTCGCCGCTAAAGTCGCGTCCATCGCACCAACATAAATAAAACATCACAAATAAGTAAATATTATCATCGGAAACAACTAAAAGTTAAACGTAAATAAAACACCAATAAATATAATAAATATTATTAACACAAATAATTAAAGCAATTTAACATAAATAAAACAATATATATAAAACACTCAAATATTAACGATAAATATTATGAACATAATAATTTACACACTTAAACGTAAATAAATAGTTTAAGTGCAATTATTAATATCTAATCACACTAATGAACGTAAAATAAAACAACATAAATAAATTAAAAGCAACTCGTAAACTGATTAAACAAATAAAACGGGTAATAAAAACTTACTGAGAGTATATCAAAGCGGTGAATTACGGCGATTAAAATGGCTATTAAAACACTATCAAAAACCCACTTTGAAATTTCAGATTTCAAGGGTTGGAAGAGGGGAACTCAAGTTTGGGTTGAGTGGAAGAAAAGAACACTAAAACTGACCACTAAAAGAGAGGTAAAACTAGTATCTCAGAGTGATTTTGCCAGGGTCGACGGGTATTTTATAGACATGAAACGACCTGTAGAGAGCGGATATTATAGAGCAGGAAAAACTCACGTGAAATACACAACAACCGAGCCAAGATAAGCAAGCTGAAAAAGGAGAGGAATCTTCAGCTTTTCAGATGAAAACGAAGGCAAAAATGTGGGTTGAATGCTCACTGTTTGAGGCTGATTCCGAGCACGTGTGCAAAATTTGAGGGGAAAGGATCATCTAGGTACTGGGTGTTTGATGAAGTAACGCATGGATGGAAAGATGAAGAAAATGGCTGCAAGATCTGAGCTTTGCTCATGGGTATACAGAGACAAACAACTGAAGAAACTAAGAAGAAGAAATAAGGAAGTGGTCGACTGGCAACGTGAACATGTGAGGAAGAAGGCTACGGTTTCATTAAACCAATTAGATTAAATGGCGCCGTCTGCTACAAATTAAAAGGGCCAACGTTTGATCATTTAAAAGGGGCTGGGTTCACATATATAAAGTGTAATAGCCCTAAAAATCTTCATCTTAATTTAATTAGTTAATTAAAGGTTAATACACAAGATTAGTGGTAATTGGTGAAAGAACAAAATAGGCTTTGAAGAGATGGGCTTAGGAATGAGACCTTTGGGGAATGGATCAAGTGAATGGGCCAAGAGAGCAATGGTGAGTCCAAAAGCCCATGGAATGAGCCCATGGCCCATCAAGCCCATAGTAGAGACACTTGTCAATTGAAGAAAAATCCTAGAAAATTATCCAAACACTTATAGGAAAATCCAAGTTGGTGGAGGTTGACTAGTAGTTGGATACATGCCATGTAGGATTGAGTGTAGGATCTAATGGAATGATTTTCCTACCATGGTATCTTGGAGGTACAAGACACCATCCCTTGACTTGCCAAGTGAGATCATGGTGTAGGGAAGTGACAAGTGGCATGAGGAGAAGCATGGATGAAAGGAACTAGGAGGTTTCGGTGGAAGGCAATCCGTGGGGTTCATTGGAGAATCTCATGGGGTATGGCCACCAACAAGTGATAGGACAAAGGGGAAGAGTGTGTAAGTGGATAAAGTACATGTGTAAGAGAGTATGGTGATGTGAAGAGAGGTATGGTGTGGGTGTAGGTGACTGAAATGACAAAAACTAGGAAGAAGAACAAAATGGATTTTCGGTGGAGCTTAGCTTGGCCGGTCATGCCTTGCTCAAATTCCAAAAAGCATGGCTTTGGAATCACTTGGATGGACACATGAGAGGATAGGGGAATGATGATTGAGTGAAAAGCAAGAAAATGGAAGCTAGAAGCACCAAGAAGCCGCCGGTCATAGGAAGGAAAAGGAGAAAGGGAAATCACCAAGGTATGGCCAAGATTTGATCTTGGAGTGGCCTAGAGTTGTCAATCACTCCATCTATCATTAGCCATACCTAAATATGATGAGAAGTGTACCAAAGACCCTAGGGAAGAGAGTTGGCCGTGTGACCCCTTAGGCAAATCCCTTAAGCTCATTTCACTTGGACACATGCAAACACTCTCATTTCCTCTCCACCTCTCGGCCAAACTCACTCTAGTCACTCCTACTTTTGCTTCTTCTCTTTTCACCACATAATTTGAAGAACCCTATAGTAGTGAAGCCAAAAAGCAAGAGTGTGGAGGTGATCAATTCATTGGAGAAGGTTAGTGACTAAATCCATACAAGTTTAGGAAGAACACACACACACATGTGACACTTTGTTTTGGTTAGAAGGAAATAGGGTTTCCTTTGAGTTTTATGTTCATGGCTAGCCTAATGGGAGATTTTATATGTGTAATTTCAGATTTAAGCTAAAGTCTAATAGGAGTGTGGTAAGTATACTCCCACTTTTTCCTTAACAATTCTTATATATAGTGAAGTGATCATGCTTGTTGGATTAATGGTTGCCATTGCCATGTTTGGATTGAATTGATTCTATTTGTTTGTGATATGAATATTTTGGTGTAAATCTATATGATGAAACAAGCTTAGAATGTGAGTAGAAATGATGAATCAAGTGTTAGTTGCAAAAAGAAAGGAAAAAGCATGATTATTTGATGAAATGATGAAAATGATGCATGAAGGATTTTAGTGTTAAATATTAAATTTTGGTGTCACTAAGGTAAAGATTTTATTTGAGGAAACTAGTGATGGAATTGATTTATTCAAGGAGCATATTGTTGTGAGAAAATGAAAATGGACATGAGAATAAATTATATGATTGATATGGATGGAAATGATATATACTTGCATATGGAAGAAATGATCACTTGTGTATGATGTATAGAAATGTTTATTTGGAATTTTATGATATTTAAGGTTGAGATTTGGAAGATTAAAATTATATTGCTTTGTGGTGATTTTGTTTAGTTGAGCTCATAGAAGAGACTATTAGAAAAGGGAGTTTGAGTAGACTAATGGGAGGTATTCCCTAAGTTAGAAGGAGGAATGGAGGAAATAGGATTAACTAAGTTGGATGTGAAAATGGTTACTTGGGGAAACACTAAGGTTTCGGTTACCCCTTGCTAAGGAGGGTACATGATTTAATTTGACACTTTAAAAATTGATTGGAGGAAATTTGGAGTCAAATGATGAAGGAAAGCCCTAGAAACTCTCTAGGAGAATTCGGCCATGATGGGTTGGAGATGGGCCCAATACCCCACTTCAATCCTAGGCCCATTTTGGGTATAGAACATGATGACTAAGTAGGAAAATTTTGAAGTTATCCCAAAAGAGGGAGAAAAGAAAATGAAATGTGAATGCACTCGAGCTTGTCTCGGGTTTTGCATGAAATTAAGTGAGCATTGCATGTCCCATGCATAAGTCATGAAAAGAAGGTTTTTAAAGTCAAGTATGTTTTTAAGAAAAAGGAAAAGAAAAAGAAAAGATTGAATTTTTGAAAGAAAAGAAAAGAAGTAAAGTTTTATAAGAACCCCAAAGGCTGGGACGGGGAAGTGCCCCAGTGGAACTCCCTGTCCACTCAGGAGTGTCTAAAGTCGAGTGGTAGCCCCTGGGTCGACGAAGAACAATCGGCGGACTGTGTATGGCACCAAAAGGTGTCCGGAGCGCGGTAGCACCTAACGCTGGTGGGTGCCAAGGACGGATATGGTGTAAGGACCTGCCGTTTTAAAGTTATAAGACGCACTCACAATAAGGTGATGCGGTAACCAGCAGGGAACACGCGGTGCTAGGGGAACCGTGTTGTGTCTCATACATGTTAAGTGAAAAGTCATGACAAGAAGGGCTTTCGAGCCATAAGAAAGATCTGTTCAAGATAAGTGGCGCCTAAGAAAGAATGAAAGATACGAAATGTTTTAAAGAAATGTTTTGAAAAGAAATGATGATATGAAAAGAAGTTTGAAAGAAGACGTCTGCATGAAAGTTTTATGAAAAGAAGTCTGAAAGAAGCATGTCTGTTTAAAAGTTTTCATGAGCATGTGCATGAGTCAGTCATTCATTGCATGTGCATTAGTTAAGAATGTTTTGTTCACTTATCTGTATGTTTGAAATGTTCTGGTTTAAGTGCTAGTGTACTTGCTGAGATTTCTCCCGAAATCTCACCCCCTTTTATTATCTCTACTATCGCTCCCTTGGGAACGATAGAAGTCATTGCAGGACATGATGGATCCACGGATTACGACTCTCGAGAAGATGGGTCGGACCCTCATGGGCCCGACTAAGGCTGAGACTGCCGGGCCAGTGACCCTAGACCTGTTGGGTCAGTGGGCGGCAGAGTCGCTTCCTATGGCGACGTATTTTTTTGACGACCTACGCCCTACGGGGTGCTGTTGGGTGCTGGGAGTTGACGGGCTCCTCCACATGGGACGCCTGTTTACATCATCCTCTGGGATGATGTGTGACGTAGGTCCAGGACTGAGTCTGGACAGCCTTCGTTATGGCCCGACTTTTAAGAAGATAAAAGAAGAACCCGCCTATTAGTATGGTTGGCGGAGGGAGGAGTGGATCATCAGCACCTTTATTTTGTGTATTCACCGATGTATTTTTTGGAAAAATCTTCCCGTTGTTTTGGGGAAGTACTTTTGTATAAACTGTTTACATTGGTGACTTTATCCTGATATATATATATATGTATGTGATGTTTAATTTGGGTTTTATTTTGTTAACCATGTGATGTGCGACAAGCGTAACGTTTTGTTGTTTATTTATGGCTTGACCTTTTTCCGCTGCGATATATATATATAAAAAAATTATATATCTGTGTATGACTTAAAATAAGGCTCTCACACGTAAAGATGAGGGATGACTTCCTTGTGACGTTCGTCCCCGGCATCGCAATTTGCGTACGAACCCAAGCGCAAGCTGGGGCGCCGACATAAAGACACCAAACAGTGTCATTTATTGAAATGAAGAGAAGCTGACGCATGAATAGAGACCTGAAGACTCTAATAAACAAAATCAAATGGCAACTTTAGATATAATTAAAGGTAGGGGTGTGCTCCGACTTCGACCACCGTCGGAGTTGAAATCCCATTCTGACTCTAACTCTAAAATGGAGTCGGAGTCTGACTCTGAAATGGAGCCAGAGTCTGACTCCGATCGGAGTTTGAAACTCTGAATTCCGATCGGAGTTCGCACGGAGTTCCAATCAGACTCTGAATTTCGATCCGAACTTTGACTTCGGAATGGGCCAAATTAGGCCCATTCCGAAACCAAGTGGTCCCAATTGGGCCATTCCAATTATAAATGGGCTCAATTGAACTCATTTTCCAATGTAAGATGCCACAACTATTTATCTATTGAGGTTTCACGGCTAATTAGTCTTAAACAGTTAAACAAATGATACAAATTAGTAATTACAATGTTAATTGCTAAGCCTAATGACATAATACAAAAAATAGTCTAGGACTCCAGACTGAATAATACAAAAAATAGTACAAAGTATAAATTAAATTATTAAACTATTCACTATCATTGATTCATAGGACCTGAGGTTACTAAAAAAAAATCGTTGCAACAAAGTAGTTTGTCGTTGAAACTTTTACAAACTCATACCTGAGATTAAGATAAAGTTAAAATATATTATTATCAATAAAAATTAAAATTAAAATTAAAATTAAAATTAACCAAACATGAAACAAATAACCATAAATTAGGGGAAAAATATATGCAACCGTCAATTGCTTCATCAGTCATCAACAAGTATGCTAGGGTTGATAACTAGATATGTGAAATCATAAACAGTATAAATTAAAATTTAAATAGATTTATGAAATTATAATAAAAATAATTCAAATAATTCAAAAGTTATATAAACTTTGTTACTTGAATCATTAAAAAATAAGTAAATTAATTAATTTAATTTTACCTGACTCAAGCTTGTAGCTCACAGCATCGATAACAATGCTCTAGTCCAGCATGTACATCACTGAGCCAATTTTGTGTGAAAATGAGGGCCTTCACGGTTGATGGTGACAAGGAACTCCAGTAGGCATCCAACACTCGACCTCTAGTGTTAAATGTTGAACCAAATGTAATCATAGTGATATGAATAGCTAGCACATCTCAAGCAATATAGGAGAGAATCGGGTACTTGATGAAATTAGCCCTCCACCAAATCAAGATCTGAAACTCCTCACTAGACTCCTCACTAGGCTCCTCGACCTCTGCCAATAAATACCTCTCAATCTCATTCGTACACTGTAGTGGATATCTTGTCGACCGTGCATGAAACGACACCATAACGTTGAAGCCTCGGGATCGACTAGATGCACTGGCCTGACTCGAATTGGCATCTGTGGCTGGTCCTGAGTTCGAGCTCAAACGTGAGGTACCTATGGCTGCTGAGGATGAAGCAAGGCTACTGGTGCTGTAGTGGGTATATAAGTTGTTTAGATCTACCTTAAGCGCTGTGATAAATGCCGCTGCCTTCACTGTCCTAAAAACCTCAGTTGCCCACAATTCTACCATCGCCAACTTCAATTGGGGGTCGAGGATTGACGCTATGAACAATAATTTATTTATCTTCTTAACTTGCCCCAAATATTTATCATATTTAGATTGCATCTGTGATGTCATACCAAATAACAGTTCGCTCGAGTCAGCACAACCTTCTTTCAAGTGGTGTAGCATGGAGATCTTGCTGAACCACACGTTTGCCGTCAGATATGAAGATGCAGAAACCCGCATTGTGATGTCATAGAATATTTGTAAAAGTTGACAAACTCAGATACATGTTGTCAATCCGTGCTGTCTAGCGAACCGAGCCCCCTTCCACTAGACTTCAGCAGGGCATACCTTAGACCCCCATCCTCAATCTCTAACCATTCAAATGCCTTCTAGTACTTTAGTGCCACATCCAACATCAGATATATGGAGTTCCATCGAGTGGGAACATCCAGGCACAATATTTTTGAAGACTCAACCCCAATCTGTTTTGCTATTGCCTTGAACTTTCACAACCTTTGGGAGAAGCCCTCGCGTACCGTACAATGCTACGGACTTTCTTGATGGAGTCGTCCACATCTTTCATCTACTCAACTGTTTCATCATTAAAAAATATCTAATTATCATAACAATATAAAAAATAGTACTATTTTCGAAGACTTAATCATAAAAATATTAAAATATAAAATACAAAATCAAAACAAAAAAGGCCCACCAACAATAAGGTTGATTAAGTGAGCAGTACATCGAATGTAGATATACTGGTGATTTTTAATCACATTGTCTCTCGCCCTCATATTTCGCATAAACTACTTGATGGCAGTCTCATTGGCACCAACATTGTCAACTGTGTAATGCATAAAATTTTTTGGATGCCTCAATCCATCAGATAATCATCCATCTCCACCCCTATCGATGCATCTTTATGGTCAACTATTTCTTTAAATCCAATAATCTTCTTTTTAAGATTCCACTTACTATCAATGTTATGTGCTATGATACACATGTAAGATGTTTTCTGTACAGACGTCCATGTGTCGGTCGTAAATGACACTCTCTAGCCAATGGTGGTGAACATCTTCTTCATCTCTGCCTTTTCCCTCAGATGCATTTTCATACAATTACGCATCACTGTATAACGTGATGAGAGTAGAAATTTTGGCTCAAGCAGCTTCACAACATAGCAGAACCCTTTCTTCTCAACCGAGGTAAAGGGCATCTTATTTTGTATAATCATCATCGCAAGCACCTCACGGTATATCTTCTCACTGTATTGAAGGACCACCAAGTTCCTCATCTGTGTTTATGTCCCATCAGTGGCTGTAGAAGTCTCATAGCTAAGATTGGTCTGAGACCCATCTGTGGCTACGTTTAATAATTTATTATCAATATTAGTTTTAAGTGAAAATTAAATGGGACTAAATAAACAAATCAAGTAGCATACAAAGCAAGACAATAACCTCTTGACGCTATCCCCTTCGCTATTTGTTAACACTGGCAACCGTTCAGATGTGCTGAAAGGCAAGAAGTGCTTTACCTTTTTGAATGACACTCAACTCGAGCACCACAATGGTTGCACTCAGCCTGTGGATTCTGGGGATCCCCACCCTCAACCTTCACAAATGTTCCCATGTCCATGATCTTTTTTTATTTGATCATGGACTGGGTGGCCTTGTAGCTGCAGGGTGTAATGGTATATCCGGATTCTCAACCGAATCGTCCCTTTCCTCCTCCTCCATAAACGGATTGGGATCTTCCACTTTCACTTCTATGTCGACTAGAAGTGGAAATCTACTACTAGTACACGAGTTTTGTGCTCGAGTGGAGGGTAGTCGACTCCGACTTGAAGCTGCCGCTTGGAACGCTGACGGAGTCCTAGCATCCAGAATATCATGTAGAGTTGGAGTCGCACTAGCACTACATGAGAGATCCATCTGTTTGTAGACTTGAAGTTCAAGTATAACAATATAAAAAACGTTAGTGAAGACTAAAGATAATATCATATTTAAGTTTATACATAAACTTATAAAACATCAGCCAACTCACCTTTACACAACCAATAAAACCCGCTCTTTTATATCTGATTTAAGATGGAGAGTCGACTAAGTGCAACTTCACTCAAACCTGTCAATTTAAAAGGGAAACAATAACATAAAATATTAGGAAACTGTTATTGTTATTTAGAGTTGTTTTAAAGAAATATATATATATATATTAATATAAATATATGTATGTATATAATATATATGACTTTTAATTGCGCCATATGCCAGCTTTAGTGAGATATAATATTACAAAGAATAAGAACTTAAGAAGTACGATACTTATTAAAAAGAAAAAAAAATGTTCACATGGTAATGCTAGAATAGAAGAAATAAATAAATAAATAATTGCACTTACAGCTTGCTAACTGCTAAGCACTTTAATGGTGTCGTGGAAGAACATATCATTGAAAAATGACAAAGTCTACTTCTAGTTTTTTTTTTCTCAGTAACATTTCATCAAACACGTTACACACATTGTCAAAGAACATTGCCACATACAATACACAATTTTTGACTTTGCTATTTCGAATTTTCTATAATATAAAAGCACACACAAGCCAAGCAAATCAATGAGATTGAGACGCCCTAATTAGTAATTACCAATTAATCTCGGGCTAGCGAGAGATGACGTAACGACGGCAAAATCCTGACAATGAGGAATCAACGTGTGACATCCTGAATTTTCTTATAGAATTTAACGCAAATTGAAGCATCATGACTTGTAACGTTAGGCTACAAATCTCATTATTCATGCCAGAAATTATATGCACGTGTCTAACTCCCTGACAGTATGTAAAATATATTGTAGCAGAATAAGGTTAATTCCAAAGATCAGAAAAGAAATCTAATTCTTTGCCGTAATCACACGGTATGCTATAATAAAAACCCATATCCTTATAAAACATCTAGCGTACTGTACCAAATTTCTTCTTTAATACATATCAATATCTGATATTCCTAGAAAAATAATTTAACTACCCTATGTTACCCTTAGGGGATTCTTTTCTGCTTTCTCTATAATCTTGTTATCAACAATTGATCCTTTCATTAACATAAGTATTCTGTAGGACCCTCAGGATACTTTAGAATCTCCTGTGACGTCTAGGTCTCATGATGAGTCATCTATTCCTACAACAATGTTTATGGACTGATAGATAAAATTAAAAGGGTGAGATTTTCAGGAAATCTCAGTAAATACACATATAATATAATAAGGCATTAGCAGTACATATCACTAAAATGTAACTGCAGGTATCATGATAAATTAACATATCACATGAATCACGAATGCCTTATGCATGTTTTATGCATGACTTATGTATGTACTGCTAATGCCTTATTATATTATCTATGTATTTACTGAGATTTCTTGAAAATCTTATACCCTTTTCAGATGGACTTATACATTTTTATGAGAAACTTATATAAACATGGGTATAAAACCTTTTGTGACATGCAATGATTTTTCTTAAAATTCTTATCTTATTCATATTTTTTCTTAAATCTTATTCTGATATTTGAACCTCGACAAGTGTTACATATCGTCGTCACCATTATGACATGAAAATACTTATTATGGTTCACGTCAGTCATACGGACGTTACGTATCGTCGTCCCCATTATGACATAAACATTCTTATTATAGCAGGCGTTATATATCGCCGTCTCCACTAGTCATGTTAGTCATACGGGTGTTATGTATCGCCGTCCTCACCATGACATGACTTCTTATCATTCGACGGAAGATACGTATCACCTTCCTTGTCGGCACTTCAATTATACAGGAGTTACGTATTGCCTTTCACGTCATGACACGAAAACACTTATTATGGCGGAAGTTATGTATTGCCTTTACCACAAACCATGTTAGCCATACGGGAGTTACATATCGCTTTCCCCATTGGTACGTCAGTCATATGGGAGTTACGTATCACCTTCCCCGTCATGACATGACTTCTTATCATTCGATGGGAGTTACGTATCGTTTTTCCCTTCGTGGTGTGACTTTTAAATTTTTCTTATTTTTAGTTGTTTCTTTCTTATTCTTATAAAAAAAAATAAATATTCTTATTCTTGTTTTCCTTAAAAACCATGATAATTTAACTCATGGGACCTTCCAAAAATGCATGCAACTTAAACTTATTCATGCGTAATGCATGATTCATGTGCCGTATGACGCATGTATTTACTAAATTAAAATATATTCGTAGTAAACAAGTGCTATTGAATTTCTTCAAATAAATCATATATATTTCATCAAAGAACTGAATAAGATAATTAAACTATTATCTCAAAATAGGCTAGGCCGAAAATCCCATAAAGCTTAGAAAATTATTTTCTCCTTATCTTTTCATAAATTCATCTTCCAATCACTTATTTTAATTATTCCTTAACTAATAAATGAATAAAACTTGACTTAAAGCAATTTCTTAATAATTGGAACACTTAAACTTCAAAGTTTATATTTCTAATTCCTTTCACATATCCTACTGTGACTTAAGGCTTTAAGTAACAATTTCCTAATTAAATCCTTGATATCTTTTCTTAAGCTTTCCATCTTATATTTTCTAAATGAATACCTAAACTAAGGGCTTGTTTGCTTTCAAGAATAAAATCAAAACTCAAAACACATCTCAAACTCATCATTACACTTTATCAAATCTCTATACAAAATATAATAAAAAATTTAACTTTTTCAAATTCCAAAACTATTTTTTCAAATCGCAAAACAAACTAATATTAAAAAAATATTTTACAATAATATTTTTTTTAACTTTTATCTAATCTCATCTCTAAAAACAAACAAGACAAATCTTAAGTCATTATCTCAAATAAACATGAGGAAATTAAAGGCTAATCACTTATCAATCAATTTCCAATATAGAGAAAATATTCTTTATTCTACTTATGAGTCACTAAAGCAACACATATTCAACTAACAATCAATTAGAATATAAAATCCTAATTGATAAATTTATAAAGTATATAAACAAAATGCTAAAGTTGTTCACTTACTACTTCAAGAAATTATCCAAAGTTACTCCTTTATGTTAGGGTTTTTCTCCACCACTTCCTTGAGAAAAATCACTCAATTACATTAAGAGAAATGTTCTAGAAAATGAGATGAAGGAAAAGAAATAGATGGAGAAGGGAAAAGAGAGCTGCCGAGAGCTATAGGTGAAGTGAAGTGAGTTTTTGTTCCTTTTTGGTGTAGGCAACATCTTCAATTTCTAAGACCAACTTTAGCCTTTCACCCTATGAGGCCAAGTGTCCCTCTTAGACCTTAGGTTACTCATTTCATCTAAGTTTTAGGTGACATAAGATTAGATCATTGCTTATCCAAATTTTGAGATATTCAAAGAGATAAGTCTAGGACTACTTCATTTATCACTTCATTTCTTTTTGGTGTTCTGATTTCAGCCAAATCTCCTAGGGTCAAAGCCAATGTATTTCCTCAAATAACCCTTTGTCACATGTCTCAATTTCCTACCAAGTAGATGAACTAAGTGTATAATAGAAAATGACAAAAACATAAGTCGGTTAAGCATCTCCCCCATTTGTTCTTGGTTAGCCTAAGTTCCTTTTTGAAAAGTCCACCTAAATTTCATCCAATCATATCCTTTCACTTGTCCCCTCTCTTGCCTATAAAGTAAGCTAAAACATGGGGGAAAACCACAAGCAAAGTCGATCTAAAGCTTTCCAAAACAGCCAATTTGTTGGCTTCATTCATCTAGGAATATACTTCAAATATACCTTACTACAACTAAAACTCTTCTTTCATTAGTTCCTTTTCTTTGATTTTCTAAAAATGTATATATAATCTAATTTCCTTAGTGTATAAGATGACAAAATTAGGCAAACTTTCCATCATCATCCTTATCTTTGAAAATATCTCAAATAAGATAAAGTGATTTTTGGCTACCACTTAGATCCATTTCAAATAAGTCAACTTCAAGCCCGATTTCTTCCATGATTTAGTCAATATCTCTTAAAACTCAAAATATAAAAGTTGTATTTATTTCTCTTGGTGTTTCATATCATCTTGAATCATCTCAATTAGAAATAAAATAAGAAAATTATGCCTAGATTATCAAGAGACGTTAAATCTGTCGAAAATTACCCAATTATTCTTATTTGCACATAACACCTTTATTTGCACACTTTCACCACTTTGAGCCTAACTTATCAATATTTCATATAAGAGAAGGTCCAACATAAGTAGAAAATATACTTCTAAAAAGTTCCAAAGAATGACTAAATAAAAGCTATCCATTCCTATCATGAGGAAAATCCTATAGGGAAAATGTAACATCCCGACCCAAAATTTGAATTAATTTTAAATTATTATTATTATTATTTTAAAATATGTTTATATGATAAGGTTTAGATTTAAATTGTTTTTTCTTTCCTTATCAACTCTTCCATATACCTTATTATCTCTTAGGATTTCAATTTGAATAAAGGAAAACGAATTCCGGATCTACTTGAACTTCAAACCCATCTCATGATCAATTTCAAACTCCAGAGAAAAACACGTAACCTCCTTCCCCATGCATGCACGTCTCTGCTTTAGGGTCACTTAGTCATCTATAAATACATGCATGCACACGTCTAACACTCTACACGGCAGCAACCAGCCTCCATCTCCACGTAAAACTCCAAGCTGCAGCCTTCTACGAGCACAGCAAAGCTCACGGCTTCCTTCCCTCCTCCTCCCACCACCCACGGCACCAAGCCGAGAAGCCCATTGCTTGGCCACAAACCACCATGCAAGCCTTATTTAGATACACCGAAAACAGAGCATTGGCTTAGCTCCTTGCACCATTCGACAACCATAAAAATATAGCCCTGTTTTCTTGCCCAACCACCCCTTCGAATCACCTCCCTCCTTACCCAAAATCATCACTCGGAAGATCAGTGAATAAAAGCCCCTGTTTTGCCCAGTCAACCAAGCAGCCTTTAGCCACCAGAGCACCAAATGGACCTGCCCACAAAATTCTAGCTAGCCCAGTTATGCTGCCAATCACTCCCCACCTGAGCCGTCGCTCTCTGCTTGACCCCTATCGATCTCGCACCAGCCCCTGGTTGGTGAGCCGCACAACGTTATGCTCTGTTTCCTTTCAATTATTTTATGTATTTTGATGTTAAGACTTTCTCTAATAGGCTCTTATGGATACCGTAAATTCGATTATGCCCTTTTAAACTCCTGTAGCCGAAACCAGCTTCCTTCTCAAGCCTTGGGGTTTGACACCTATTTTTTTAACAAGGGCTTGGTTTTGTTTTAAATAGATGTGTGTTTTAAAATTTGTATGAGCCCAAAACAATTTATTTATTACAGAATACTAAATTTATAAGGTACTTTTAAAGTAGATTTTAATATATTATTAAATTATTTATTAGTTATGATTTTATGTAATTAGAAGACTAACATACGTTTTTTTTATAACGATTAGTATCTCGTATAGGTTACGAGTTACGACGTAAAAATCGAAAAGTAGCATGATCATACTTTTCACGCATGTACGGTAAACATGTTTTATGAAAATATTATATATGTATGGCCATCATTTGGACGCCACTTTCTATGTACCCAAATCAATAAAATTATGAAAATCCATATGCATGATTTATGAGAAAGGTTATGTACTAAAATTATTTATGAAATGCTATGGTTTTATGCATTAAAATCATTTATGAAAAATCATGATTTTATGTGAGAGTATGCATATAATTATTTATGAAAGATCATGAATTTATGTGAGGAAGCATGCATCATGACATGTTACAAAAGTATGTGATTTCTTTTAAAATCTATGTTATGATACCTATGCAAGTATGATAAAATATGTGAACGGCCTATGTATGATATGAAGTCGATACCTATGTATGGGCATATTACATTACCAGGTTGTACATGCTAGTAGTGCATCCAGTATGTCTTCCTTATGTATGGATTTCACAACCTGTGGCCACAGGCTGAATCAGAATTTTTTTAGATTTGCTAACCTTAACTCATGGGAGTCAACAGTGGGTAACGGCCTATGATATAAAATGATATGATATGATAAAATAAGCACAAGTTCATGTTTATGTTTTTACGAAAAGCTCGTGATTTATGAAAGTTCATGTTTCAGCATTTATAAAAAAGTCATGTTCAGGATTTATGAAAAGATCATATTCATGTTATTACATATGTATCTATGAGTATGTATGAAAACATATGATTATTATTTTTACCGTATGATGTGTTACTTATTAAGTATTCGACTCATTTTATTTTTATTTCTATGTTTATATGTTTTTTTTTTAAATCATCATAGGTGATGTGGATAAGCAGCTAGTAGGATTTGACTCAGGGAGGCGATGCAGAGGCCTAGACAGTGTATTAGTTTTTTTTGTGGATTCCAGTGAATAAGATAAATTTTTTTTTTGTAAACATATGAGATTTCAACATTTTTTTTTATTAAATGCTTCCGCTGACTCTCTTTAATTTTTTATAAAGACTGTTCCATTTATTATCAAACGTTCGTATTTAGTGCGATTTGTAAAAAAAAGTTTTAGTAACACACTAGCTCTTTAAAATGTTTTTTAAAATGCTATATTTGGGAGCGGGGTGTTATAGTTTGGTATCAGAGCCCCAGGTTCGAATCTGTGGTTTTTTTTTTTCTTCAAAATAAAGAGAGGAAAACCTTTTTCCAAATTTTTTGTAAAGTAGTTTGGAAAAAAAAAATTGATGATGAAAGTCTAGGCCATCTCCTCTCTAAGTCAAGTTCTGCACTATATAAGTATGTTATAATATTCTCTTTTCATTTCTTTTAAACTTCTTAAATACATTTTGATTTTTTTTTTTTAAATATGCATGTTAGAATAGCACAATCACATCACATTGGCGTACCTGACAATGAGGACATAACTGATGACCTTGTGAAGAATCGGAAGGAGGAAGAAAAGGTGAAATCCTAGGCACTCTAGAACACGTTCATTGCATTTAGTTTTCTATAAACTATTTGATTTTGCTTTTAAACAAATGAAACTTGGTTGATATTTTATGTGTTTTCACAAGATTTCCTTTAGTTTTTTTTTTAGTAATTATTTTTATAAAAATTAGTATTTTCCTATATATATTTCAAATTTCGAGGACGAAATTTCTTTTAAGGGGGGTAGTTTGTAACATCCCGACCCAAAATTTGAATTTATTTTAAATTATTATTATTATTATTATTGTTTTAAAATATGCTTATATGACAAGGTTTAGATTTAAATTATTATTTTTCCTTATCAACTCTTCCATATACCTTATTATCTCTTAGGATTCAATTTGAATAAAGGAAAACCAATTCTGGATCTACTTGAACTTCAAACCCATCTCATGATCAATTTCAAACTCCATAGCAAAACACGTAACCTCCTTCCCTATGCATGCACGTCTCTGCTTTAGGGTCACTTAGTCATCTATAAATACATATATGCACACGTATAGGTTACGAGTTACGACGTAAAAATCAGGAAGCAGCGCTAAGAAGTAAGTAGCATGATCATACTTTTCATGCATGTACGGTAAACATGTTTTATGAAAATATTATATATGTATGGCCATCATTTGGAAGCCACTTTCTACGTACCCAAATCAAGAAAATTATGAAAATCCATATGCATGATTTATGAGAAAGGTTAGGTATTAAAATTATCTATGAAATGTTATGGTTTTATGCATTAAAATGATTTATGAAAAGTCATGATTTTATGTGAGAGTATGTATAAAATTATTTATGAAAGATCATGACTTTTCATAAATCATTTTAATGCATAAAACCATAACATTTTATAGATAATTTTAATACCTAACCTTTCTCATAAAATTATTTATGTGAGGAAGAATACATCCTGACATGTTACAAAAGTATGTGATTTCTTTTAAAATCTATGTTATGATACGTATGCAAGTATGATAAGATATGTAAGTGGCCTATGTATGATATGAAGTCGTTACCTATGTATGGGCATATTGCATTGCCAGATCGTACATGTTGGTAGTGCACCAAATATGTCTTCCTTATGTATGAATTCCATAACCCGTGGCCACGGGCGAAATCAGAATCATTTTAGATTCGTAACCTTGACTCATGGGGATCAACAGTGGGTAACGACCTATGATATAAAATGATATGATATAATAAGATAAGTTCAAGTTCATATTCATGTTTTTACGAAAAGCTCATAATTTATGAAAGTTCATGTTTCAACATTTATGAAAAGTTCATGTTCAACATTTATGAAAAGGTCATATTCATTATATTACGTATGTATCTATGAGTATGTATGAAAATCGATGATTATTATTTTTACCTTATGATGTGTTACTTATTGAGTATTCGACTCATTTTATTTTTATTTCTATGTTTCTATATTTCCTTTTAAAAATCATCATAGGTGATATAGATAAGCAGCTAGCAGGATTTGACTCAAGGAGGTGATGCAGAGGCCTAGATAGTGTATTAGTTTTTTTTGTGGTTTCTAGTGAAAATATACATTTTTTTTTATTAAATGCATCCGCTGACTCTCTTTAGTTTTGTATAAAGACTATTCCATTTATTATAAAGCGTTTGTATTTAGTGCGTTTTGTAAAGAAAAGTTTTAGTAGCACACTGGCTCTCTAAGATATTTTTCAAAATGCTATATTTGGGAGCGGGGTGTTACTGAAAAATTTCGGGTTATCACACGACGGCGGCGTGAGAGAGTGAAGGAGGAAGCAGTGTCGGCAACTGGAGATTTGGAGAATCGAAATCAGGAACTTCATCGTTGAAGAAGAAGAATAGATGTGAGAAGATTGAAGAAGAAGGAAGAAGAAAGGAATGGGCTATTAGTGACCTTGGACTAAACGACATCGTTCCTATTTAATTGGAACGTCGTCGTTTGGTTAAATTTAAAAAAAAAAAAAGAATTCGAAGTTCGGAGTCGATATTCAGAGTGGTCATTGGATCCGATTCCAACTCCAAACTCCAACTTTGGAGTCGGAACCTATCCGACTCCGAACTCCAAACTCTCACTTTCAACTCCATTTGGAGTCGAAATCGGGGCGGAGTTCGGACAGAAGTCAGAGCTCTCAAATTTTGCCCACCCCTAATTGAAGGGACGTGCTTAATAGATTTAAAAGGGCTGGGCTTAATAAATATATATATATAATTATAATTATAATTATGGATTTGGATTTTTATTAAGCATTAAATTTTCGAAGGTCACCTAAAACTAATTAATTAAAACCCATCAAATTAAAATAAACTAAATTTCAACACTTTAATTTAAATACCAACATAATAAAATAAGGAAATTAATTTTAAGTATTAAATTAAATGCATCACAATAAATTAATAAGAGAAAATGAATTAACTCAATATTTAAACATAGAAATATCCAAATGATAACAATAGTAAACTAATAGATCCAATAACTCAAATATTTAAAATAAAGGAACCAATAAATATGAATAACAAGAAATAAACATCCAATTTAAAAAGGACTAAAACTCAAAAATAGAAGAGAGGAAAAAGATTCAATAATTTAAATTAAAGTATCACAATATAAAATTAAGTAAAATAATAAGACCCTAAAAACTTTAATAAGCTAAAGTAAAGGTATCAAATCCCAAAAGACCTAATTAAAATAAAATGCTCATTAAATAAAAGAACACAACAAATGAAGCTATAATAAAATTAAAATAATAAATATAGCCATTCAAATGATAGAACTAACAATAAATTAGATAACTAAAAAAAAAAAAAATTAGATATCTCACAAATAACTAATATCGATAATAAATAAAACAACGTAATCCGAAATAGAAATTAATAAAATAAATCATTAATAAAATTATTAAGGTAAATTAAAACAGCTAGCGATAAAATAAAACCATATATAAATATGTACAAAAACCTGGGATTTCACATAGAAGCATTATTGATTATTGTCAAAAGCATTATCTCTTTAGATCCACCAATGCATAAAGACAAGGAATTTTAGACATTATCAAATTACCGTTCAACTCCACTAAGTAGTATTATTGATTCCACTCATCTGTTCAACTCCACTCAGAATCATTATTGGTTCCACTCGTCAATCAATGCATGAAAACAAAACCTTAGGCGTCTATTATTGATCACTATGTAAAAAGTTACTATTTCAGTGTCTATAAAAGGGAGTTTGTAAATAAAGGAAGGCATTCAAAAAATCTCATATGAAACTCTTTCCTTCTCTCACTCCTCATTTCCGAAGTACTCTCTTTGTGAAACATCTTCCTTAATGTCTTTTGCTTCCAATCCATCTGAGAATTAATCTCCTTTTAAGTATTATGTTTTTAATGAAATCAAATTTATCAGTTATTATTTTTATCTTTAATGTTTATATAATTACTAATTTATGCATATAGTCAGACATACCGCATGTATATATATTATTTCATGCATATAGCAAGTTATACCGCCTGTGTAATATAATAAATTAATTATATTACTTGGGTTTCATTAATGTATTTATACTATAATATAAATAGATTAATAGTTTAGTATATGCAAACATCATATTATCACTTATATAGATAATTTGTAAATTAGAAAAAATCGAACCAAACTAGACCAAAATCAAAACAACCAGAAGTTCCAATTTATAAAGTGCTTTGGTAGGATATCGGTTTTTAAAATTTTAAAATCGGTATATACCGGTTCGGTTATAAAAGATATACAAAATAAGACCAAATTGGACTGATTATATTTCTATAAACAATATTATATATAATGTATAAAAATTAACATATATATATATATATCAATTCAAATCGATTTTTAAAATATGAAAATTGGTACAGAATTGGTTTAGAATCGATTTTGATTTTTAAGAATCATTATGAATTGAAACCACCGTTTCGATTTGGTTTAACCAATTTATCGATTTTTTTTACTTCCCTAGTGCCAACACTATGGTCTTATTTGATTACACAAACCATCTTATCTCATTTTATTTAATTTATTCATTATGATTTTTTTAAATATTGACATAAAATATAAGATATAATTTAAACTTTTTAAATCTTATAATAAAATTATATTTTATTTAACTTCCACCCCAATTCAATAAAAAATGGAAACAATCTTTCAGTTTGAAGACGAGTTAAGAAGTTATGAGAGATGAGGAGGCACTGCTTGGGGGAGGGTGGGAGCTTTGGCTCCGCCTCCCTCCCCCCTTTCCTCCCTCCATCTCAAACCCCCTCGCTTGCTACTTTTGTTTTACGGATTTTCCTTTGTTTGATCTCTCGTTTGTTTTCTTTTTATGTTTTCTCCTTTTTGTTCTTTCTATTTCCTCCATTTCCTCACACAAAACTCCTCTCTGCCCTCCCTCGCCCCTTTCTCTCCCTCCCTCATCCTCTCGCCGATAGGGTTTGTGTTTGTTTGGTTTTTGTTTTTCAAGTTGTCGCCGTCTCCACATGGGGTAGTGACGTCGCCATTTTTCGCTGGCTTGCGGCCACCACACACACCACGGGGGGATCCCTTTGCCATCGATCTACATGTCTTTCAAAGGGTATCGCCATTGGGTGAGGGGTGTCTTCCACGCACGGAGTGTAGATCTCGAGTGTTTCTCACATGCATCTATAGGAGAGACTTGCGGCCTCTTCGAACGGCATCCTTGGGTGAAGCTCCTCGGTGGCGTCAGGGATCGTCTGCGTAAAACCTCCCATCGTGGCGCATGTCCGACACGAGCCCCTATAGCCTTGATGGTTCTCAGCATTTTTGTTTTTTCAGCTATCAGTTTCTTAGTTTTTTTTATGTATTTTGCTTGATGTTTGGTTGGTTGTTGTCAGCTAGTAATAAATTGGAATAAGCTTATTCTTGAGTTGATTCCCGCTCCTCCTTAGAGGATGGGGGCTTGAAACCCTCCCCTCCTTTAGAGGATGGAGGTAGTAATTTCCTCCCTCTCTTTGGAGGGTGGAGTTGTTTTTATCTCTAGTTTTTCAGAGAGTCACTCTCTCAAACAAACTACAAACCTACAATTAAAATATTTGTACATTTGTCACTTGAGAGTTTTAGAAGTTAAAACAATGCCTGTCACGGTTGTGTGCAGGGTGCCACAGATCATTTGAGTAGTTTAGCTCGTAATATAGTTTTTTTCCTACAATAATTCTACATGAAGTCTATTTCATGTAGTCGAGGGGGAGTCGAGTGATGTGACATCACACCACGTCACCCCAGATTTTAAACAAATGCTAAAAATTGAAATGTGCATGGGTCGTAGAAAGAGAAACACATTTCAAAATTGTAGCCCCCACATTTAGAAAGAAAAACACCTAAATCCCTCAGGCCATTTCCTCTGTTGGCTCCCTCCCCTTCGGCCATTCCCAACATTTATCCTCTGGCCATCGTCAATGTGGGATCCTAGAAAAGTCATCTTCAGCCTTCGACTTGGACAATCGTGTAGAGAGAGAGTAATCGTGTCGACTCCCTCTGACCATTCCCTCTGGTCATTCCCTCCGACTGGGTAATATAACACTTTCTCTCCCATTTCCATTGATATAATTCTCATTTCCATTAATTTCTCCATTTTGTAATTTTTTTTTCTTTTCCCTTTTAAGCAGTTGTTCTAAATATTTTCTAATTATCATCATACAATGAATTCTCTTGGTTGAGAATCTCTTGATGGTTGTTTACACCTCTACCTGTACAAGTATTGGTCCTACCCTTTTAGCCTAAAAATTTGTAGTAACGAAAAGAATGACCATATGATTAGCCTCATATGTAGAATTCTCGGCATGCCTTGTATTATAGATTGATAATTGGAATGTTCCCCAGAAAAGGATAATACATTGATAATGTAATAAGATTTACTTTGAAGCTGTGCTTTTTGAATCTTAGTGAAGAAAAGAGTAGCAATGGGATTTAGAATGCTGAATAATAGCAATGAGGCGTGGGCATTATAGACAAATTGAGCCAAAGTAGTAGATATTAGCTTTTCAATGGGTGAAGGTTTTTGGTAAATTAATGTATGACCTATATGGAAGTATGAATTAGCTCCATCTGACGTTTGTTTTCATGTGCAAAAGCACTATAGATGATTTCAGTTGTCACTTGCTGGCATTGTTATTAGGTAATGGGTCTTCAATTTGTAATAGGTTTTAATGCATTTCTCCATTACTCTTTCGCAATTGATTTTAATGGATTGAACATCCATGATTTTTGTGCATTGCTGGACACCCATGCTTTGGTGTCACTCTTGTATATGTCCTGTGTACTTGGGTTGTATATATGCCATCATCAATAAAACTCTTGTTTACCAAAAAAAAAAGTCATTTTTGTCAATTGATTTGCTTCCCTTTCCCAATTGTTCCCCTAGCATTGTCCATATGGTCTGGTGGTGTAAAAAATGGCAGTTCATTATGAGGGATCTCTAATTGAGATCAAAATGGTTGTTGTTTTCAAGCTTATCAAATTGGTGACAAATCGGTTGTTGCTTTTCAAGCTTATCAAATTGTTTCCCATCCATAGTTGACCTTAGTTGTTATAGCCACTATTATTTAACCTTGTATTTTTTGTGCCATAGCATGTCACCCCAATCACCATGATTGCCCTAAATTAAGGCCTCATTTGGACATTGAGATGAGACAAAAAATCTATGAATAGTAGTTAAATGGTTTGTGAATTAGTAGTTACATGATTGCCCTAGATTATATACAAGTACATATAACATATTACAAACACATATTTGTGTATTGACTGATTCATCGACTAGCTTTTTAAGTGAACTTCGTTACATTATTACATCTCTTATCATTTTTGTCTTGGAGATTTCGAATAACATGGAAAATTTGTCTTGGAGATTTAGAATAACATATAAAATTTGTGAACTAATTTTGGTTTGTCTTATCATTTTCTTTCCCCCCGAGGGATCAAATGCATTATTGGTTAGTAACAATGTTGTTTTGAATTCTCGACTTACTAACTTGCAAGCTAGAAAGACTCAGTTTCGAGAGAATGTATCCATATGGCAATCAAGATCCAAGCAATATTCGAGTCTCTACTTCATTATTGTTTTTTCATTATTTATGATATATTTTTAAAAAAGAAAGTTTTGATTGCCTTCATTATTTTCTTCTTCAACAGAATGCTACAAACCCATTTCTTGATTGGATGGGACCTCCGCCTCCTCCCATCGTTACAAGCTCCGCAACGAGCGTAAGAAACACTGGTCAAGATGATAGACTCGATTGTGTACAAGTTGAAGCACCATGTGTGTAATAGCCCAAATTTTCTAAGGTAAATTATTTTATGGATATTATTTTAAGGAGATTTATTTGATGCATTTATTTATTAGGAAATTAGAGTGGGAGATTTAGTTGAAGAATGTGAGATTACACTTAGTATTGGAAATTATGCATTTTCGGATTAATCTGTCGAGTTTTAGAAAAACGGGCATAAGTTATTCATATTGGGCCCAAATGAGGTGATTCCAATTGTTATAGAACCCTAAGATATAGATCTAAAACTTTTATGTTTAAAGTTTCCTGAGATTCGGAGGGAATCAATAACTTATTTGGGAATCAAGTAGGCAGCTTTGGAATGGGCTTAAATGGAACCCGAATTGGATAATTGAACTAGATTGGGGCATGTAACCAATTAGGCAACTGGTTTTAAGATTCTCTGGGATTAGGACATGTGTAGGGATAGTTAGAAATGGATGGAAAGTTGATTTGGAAGTCAATGGAATAGTTAGTGTGATGGGAATTCAAGGGGAGCCAAAATCTGGTTGATAGGTGACTAAGTGGATCAAATTTGGCTCTACCTTAACTAAACTAAGTAATGGCCTTCTAGAACTTGTTGAAGGGAGACCTAAGGGAGTTGGGAAGGAACCAAATGGGTAGGAAAAGCTGGAAGGGGGCGTGTGACACAAGGGGAGAGCTGGAGATGAGAGATGCATGCATGGTTAGGTGAAATGCCACCTCACCTCTTATCCCTTTAGCTTACTCCTCAGCCATGGATCAAAGTGGGCAGCCAAGACACCTTAAATGTGAGCCCTTGGATGACTAATCCAGCTGCAAAGCCTAGGATTTGGGAGGCTTAATCCTCATCATTAGATTTGCTTAGATGGACACCTCATCACATGCAAATCTGGCAACTAGTGCACCTTAGGTGCATTTCCTTTTCTCTCCCTCATGTTGGTCGACCACCACCCTATAAATAGAGCCTTGAGAGCTTTCTAAGCTCCTTTAGAAGGAGAGAACACTTGCCCTTTTGAAGCCATACCAGAAAACCCTCCCCAAACCCTCAAAGTGATCATTTGTGAGCTAAGTGAGTGAGTGTGGGAGAAAAGTTGCAAGAAGTTGGTTGGATCAATTCTCTTGAGCTAGGAAGAAATTGTAAGTCCATATTCTAGCTTAATTTAAGCATGGAAATAGTTTATTGGCATGATTGAGCTATGTTTACTAGTAGTGAACACTTAAGAACATGATTAAGTGGAAATGGACACATGAGTAGGGTTGATTGTAATTTGTTGTGTTAATATGTTCAATAAAATTGTAGAAACTTAGATTTAAGTTTTTAAGAAGATAAATAGGGTGTATGGAAAAGATTGGCATGTTTTGAGTAGAAAAACTCTTAGAGCCGTGAGTTCGCTCGACCCTCACTCGACATGTGAGTCGAGCGAAGGCAAAATATGAACCCTCGCTAGAGTTTCGCTCGACACCCGCTCGAGCGAGTCCCAACCCGAGACTTCGCTCGATACTCGCTCGACAAGCCGCTCGAGCGAAATGCCCTGTTTTGCTTAGACTTAGGGTTTTCTTAGAATAGAATTAGGGGTTTCAAATGGGAAGGGTTATAAGTGAAATAACTCATGTGAACAAGAGAAGAATAAAAAGAAAGAAAATAATATTTATAAGATTAAGTTAGTCACGTCGTGACGGGGACGGCGAGATGTAACGCCCGGATGACTGACGTGCCGACAGGGACGGCGATACGTAACGCCTGTCGCGATATAAGAATATGTGATCTCCACGGGGACGGCGAGACGTAATGCCCGTGTGATTGATCCTCACAGGGATGGCGAGACGTAACGCCCGTGAAATTGATCTGAATAGCGGGGACGGCGAGACGTAACGCCCGCAGTATTATGTGTATATGTTTTGTGTCATAACGGGGATGGCGAGACGTAACGCCCGGATGATTGATGAGTGTATGTGATGGGGACAATGATACGTAACGCCCATCAGTGATATGAAAGAATAAGAATTTTTAAGGGAAAACGATGTAATTTAATATAAGATCATGGGTGAGTTAAGAAAAGTGTCAGTTAGACAGTGGTCTTGTGAGGGGTATGTTAGGGTAATTTCCCTTGTCATTTGTGGTAATAACTTTATGGTTGTTTTCCCTGTTTCCTTTAAGCTGTTTATGTACTTACTGAGATTTCATTCGAAATCTCACTCTTTTGTGGCTCCATATATTTTGTGCATATCACTTTATACAGGATTCGATGACCAGCAGGGGGACAGCCCCGATGAGGCAGGAGACTTCGGGGAGTCCTGAGGGACTTTCCGACTATAGTCCTTATATGGACGTTCCTTTTGTTTCCTTCGGACCTCCTATCAGACCTACCGGAGCTTGGAGTCTTGACGCATCCACTTTTGCTGAAGAGAGGCGACGTACCGGATGCTGTATAACCTTAGGAATAGATGGCTCGTTGTCTATGTGTGGGGTTTGTGTGACTCCACAGGGACAACAGCTCCAGCGAGACTTTAGTATTAGTATGGATAGGTTTCGCTATGGGAGAGAATACCCCGAGGTTAAGAGGGAGAAAGAGTGAGGTGAAGGAAAGTTCTTTTGGGATGAATGTAAAATACTTTGCTACAGTTTGGATCTTGTATATGTGTAAAAAGTACAATGTTAAGTTTTAATGAATGTTGTATGTATATATTTCCGTGTGATCTTTAGAAAGTTTTATATCTAAGACCTGACCGCTGCGAATTAAGTGATTTATGCTTTTTAGTATTGTTAAGTACGAGGGTGAGTAGCCAAGTGTTGCTCATCCAGACACCTTAATTTACGTTAAATCCCAGACGTAAGTTGGGGGCGTCACAATGTGCATCTGCTGAGTTGATGAAGAAAAAGAAAAGGATAGACCAGCTGAATGGAAAACCAACAACGACACTATCGAGACACCATAGTTAGTACAAACAGATGGTGTTGATATAATTAAGGAGCTGAAATTAGGGATAGAGTTCAATTCTTGTAATACTTTTGAAGATTTGCAGAATTATTTCAAGAATTATGCTAAGAAACACAGGTTTGGGGTGAAGACACAAACGAGTGAGAGGTTAGAGGATCAGAATATCAGATATGTCACCCTTGGTTATGTACGGGGAGGGAAGGCCCGAAGTGGGGGTTCCAATGTTGCCAACCCACGTCCGACAGCAAAGATGGACTATAAGGCAAAGATTAATGCCACTAGAGTCAATGGAAAGATGAGGTTGACAACCGTCCATAATACACATAATCACGGTCTCAACCCACAGAAATCACGCTTCTTTCAATGTAATAGAGAAGTCAGTGAGGCCATAAAAAGAGTCTTAGACATAAATAACATAGCTGGTGTCCCAGTGAATAAGAACTACAAATCTATGGTAGTTGGCACTGATGGATACGAGAACCTCCCATTTACGGAGAATGATTGCCGTAATTACATCAACAAGGCACGGATTCTACGACTTTGTGCAAGTGGTGTTGGAGCACTTCAAAATTATTTTTTGAGAATGCAGTTCAAGAATGATGATTCTTTTTCATTGATGAATTTAGACGATAACGGAAGGATGAAGAATATTTTCTAGGTAGATCCATGCAGTCGGGTAGCTTACAAGTATTTTGGTGATATGGTCACATTCGACACCATCTACCCGACGAATAGGTATGACATGCCCTTTGACCATTTGTTGGTGTAAACCACCACAGGCAGTTGATTCTTTTGGGAGCTGGATTGATTTCCACTGAGAACATGGAAACCTTTACATGGTTATTTTAAACCTGGTTGAAGTGTATGGACGGTATAGCTCCAAAGGCTATTATTATTGATCAAGATGAAGCAATGAAAAATGCAATTGCTATTGTCTTTCCAAAAGCTCGACATAGATTCTACCTGTGGCACATACTGAAGAAAATCTCCGAGAAGTTTGGGTCATATGCTGCCTACAAAAGTGGGTTAAAAAGTCATTTAAATAAATATGTGTACGACACTGAAACTATTGAGGAATTTGATCAGTGTTGGGACGAGTTTATTAAAAAACACGATTTACACGAGAATGCATGGTTGAAAAGTTTACACGTGGAGCATGAGCATTGGATACCGGTCCTCCAAACACTTTTGGGCTAGAATGAGTTCAACTCAATGCAGTCAGAGTATGAATGCTTTTTTTTTTTTTTTTTTTTTACGGTTATGTGCATTCGAAGAAAAATTTAATGAAGTTTGTCGACGAGTACGACAATGCGCTTAGGAAGAAATTTGATCATGAAAATAGTGCGGACTTCCTATCATTTAGCCTCATTATTCCATGCATATCTAGATGCCCAATTGAAAAAAAAAAAAATTCAAGATTGTACACGATCACTAAATTCAAGGAAGTCCATTAACAAGTAATTGGTAAGCTCGATTTGGAGCTATCTATAATTAGCTCGGATGGCGCAAGGAAGAGATATTCGGTAGAAGATGAAATTAGTCTTGAGGAGTTCACTAAGCCCGTTACATATTTAGTGGACTTTAATTAGGAAGACTGCACTGTATAGTGTTCATGTAGGTTATTTCAGATGAGGGGGATATTGTGTCGGCATATCTTGGCCATATTTAAATCGAATGGTATAGAAAACTTGCCAAAACAGTACATTTTAGATCGATGGAGGAAAGATATTAAAATGAGATACATGTTAGTCCAACTAAGCTATTACATAAGGATCAAAGGCCTAATGGTATATGACACTTAAGTTTTTTGAATATGTGTTATCATATGATACCTTATGAGATGGATGCTACTGAGCATTTTGCAAAGGCAAATGTAATAGCCCAAATTTTCTAAGGTAAATTATTTTATGGAAATTATTTTAAGGAAATTTATTTGATGTATTTATTTTCTAAGAAAAATAGAGTGGGAGATTCAATTGAGGAATATGAGATAACACTTGGTATTGGGAGTTATGCATTCTCGGATTAATCTATCGAGTTTTAGTGAAATGGACATAAGTTATTCATATGAGGTCCAAATCAGGTGATTCCAATTGTTATATAACCTTGAGAGATAGATATAAAACTTATATGTTTTAAGTTTTCCGAGATTCGGAAGGGATCAATAACTTATTTGGGAAGCAAGTGGGCAGTTCTGGAATGGACTTAAATGGAACTCGAGTTGGATGAAATGAACTAATTTGAGGCACGTAAATAATTAGGCAATTGGTTTTTAGATTTGCTGGGATTAGGACAAGTGTAGGGATAGTTGGAAATGGATATAAAGTTGATTTGGAAGCTATTTGGTTAGTTAGTGTGATGGAAACACAAAGGGAGCCAAAATCTAGTTGATAGGTGATTAAGTGGGTCAGATTTGGCTCTACCCAAACTAAACTAAGAAGTGACCTTCTAGAACTTGTTAAATGGAGACTTAAGGGAGTTAGGAAGTAACCAAATGAGTGGAAAAATCTGGAGAGGGGCGTGTGACATAAGGAGAGGGCTGGAGATGGGAGGTGCATGCATGGTTAGGTGAAATGCTACCTCACCTCTTATCCCTTTAGCTCACTCCTCAGCCATGGATCAAAATTGGCAACAAAAATATCTCAAATGTGAGCCCTTGGATGACTAATCCAGCTACAAAGCCTAGGATTTGGGAGGCTTAAGCCTCATCATAAGATATGCTTAGATGGACACCTCATCACCCATGCAAACAGACAACTAGTGCACCTTAGGGTTTTTTCCTCTTCTCCCCCTCATGTTGGTCGACCACCATTCTATAAATAGACCCTTGAGAGCTTTATAAGCTCCTTTAGAAGGAGATAACACATTCCCTTTGGAAGATAACTCCAGAAAAACCCTCACAAAACCCTTAAAGATTTCCTTTGTGAGCTAAGTGATTGAGTTTGGGGAAAAGCTTGCAAGAAGTTGGTTGGATCCATTCTCTTGAATTTTGAAGAATTTGTAAGTCCATATTCTAGTTTAACTTAAGCATGGAAATGGTTTAATGAAGTGATTGAACTATGTTTACTAGTATTGAACTTTTAAGAACATGATTAAGTGACAAAGTGGCATATGAGTAAGGTTGGATTTAAATTGTCTTGTAAAAATGTTCAATAAAATTTTAAGAACTTAGATTTAAGTTTTTAAGAATCCAAATAAAGTATAATAAAAAGATTCGCATGTTTTAGTAGAAAAACTCCTAGAGCCGTGATCTCGCTCTATCATCGCTCGACCTGTGGGTCAAGCGAAGGCAAAATATGACCCCTCGCTAGAGTATCGCTTGATACTCCGCTCAAGCGAGTTTGAACCCGTGACTTTGCTCGATATTCGCTCGACATCCGCTCGAGCGAGTTCCAACCCTTGACTTCGCTTGATGATCGCTCGACACTCGCTCGAGGGAAATACCCTGTTTTGCTTAGACTCAGGGTTTTCCTGGAATAAAATCGGTGTTCCAAATGGAAAGAGTTATAAGTGAAAAACTCGTATGAATAAGAAATGAACAACTAAAAAAAAAAAGAAAACGAGGTGTAAGAATAAGTTAGTCACGTCGTGATGGGGACGGCGAGACGTAACGCCCGGATGACTGACGTGCCGACAGGGACGGCGATACGTAACGCCTGTCGTGTTATAAAAGTGTGTGGTCTTCATGGGGATGGCGATATGTAACGCCGATGAAACTGATTTGAATAGTGGGGACGGCGATACGTAATGCCCGCAGTGATATATGTAAATGTTTTGTGTCAAGACGGGGACGGCGAGACGTAACGCCCAGATGATTGATGAGTATATATGATGGAGACGGCGAGACGTAACGCCCATTAGTGATAAGAAAGAATAAGAACTTTTAAGGAAACGGTGTAATTCCATATAAGATTACATATTCGGTTGAGCCAAGAAAGGTACCAGTTAGACAGTGGTCTTATGATGTATATCTTAGGGTAAATTTCCCTAGTCATTTAGTGGTGATAATATCATGGTTGCTTTTTCCCCGTTTCTTTTAAGCTGCTTATGTACTTACTGAGATTTCAAAAGAAATCTCACTCTTTTGTGGTTCTATATTTTCTTGTGCATATCAACTATATACAGGATTCAATGACCAGCAAGGGGACAGCCCCGATGAAGCAGGAGACTTCGGGGAGTCCTGAGAGACTTTCCGACTATAGTCCTTATATGAACATTTCTTTTGTTTCCTTCGGACCTCCTATCAGTAATCAACCTACAGGAGTTTGGAGCCTTGACGCATCCACTTTTTCTTAGGAGAGGCGACGCACAAGATGCTGTTTAACATTAGAACTAGATAGCTCGTTGTCCATGTGTGGGGTTTACGTGACTCCACAGGGACGACAGCTCCAGCGAGACTTTAGTGTTAGTATGGATAGGTTTCGTTATGGGAGAAAATTCCTTGAGGTCAAGAAAGAAAAGGAGTGAGGTGAAGGAGAGTCTTTTGGAAGAATGTAATATATTTTTTAGTTAACTTGCTACCATTTGGGCCTTGTATATGTAAAAAGGTACAATGTTAAGCTATTAATGAATGACGTGAATGTTGTGAGTATATTTTCCATGTGATCTTTAGAAAGTTTTATGTCTAAAACCAGATCCACTGTGAATTACAGGATATATGTATTTTATTCTTGTTAAGTACGAGGGTGAGTAGCCAAGTGTTACTCATCCAGACACCTTAATTTACGTTAAATCCAGATGTAAATTTGAGGCGTCACAGAGTGGTATCAGAGCTATTACGTCTCTGGGTAAAATCCAGTGTCCTAGGAGAAATGGATCACATGGCACAAGAATAAGCTTGAATCTTTATCAGATTGGAATTTTGAGTAATATGGATGAATGTTTTGGACTTTAGGAATTTGGAAGTTTCTAAAGCAAGTATAGCTTATGGTAAAGTTGGGTATGTTTCAGGAAAACAATATGCCAAGAGGTCGTCCTCCTTTGAAATGAGTAGACGTGGTAGCCCAAAACCCTTCTCTGGTTACCCCTCCACGTACAGAAGAGCAGATGGCACCGAACCCGCCGTTGGGAGAAGAACAGACGGCACCGAACCCATCGCTGGGAGAAGGGTAGATGGCATGAAATCCACCCTTGGAAGAGGGACAAGTGGCGCAAAACCCCCCGTTAGAAGGAGGTCAGGCAATAGCTGAAGCTATTCGGCAAATGACGGAAGTGGTGAGAAATCAAATAGAGTAGAGCCACATCATCAACAGAATGAAAATAGAAGAGAAGCTCAGGGGTGTCCGTATGAGAAATTTATGGCGTACTGATACCCGCCCTTTACCAGAACGGAAGGAGCATTAAAGGCAGACAAATGGATTGTAGACCTGGAATGTACCTTCGAAGTCAGTAGTTGGACCGAAGTTCAGAAAGTGCAGTATGCGGGACATTTGCTACAGGGAGAAGCAGGACTGTGGTGGGACACGAAGCGAAAGCTACTAAAGTTAGAATTGGGAGAAAATGTAGTGCCCACATGGGAAAGGTTCAAGAAAGAATTCGACGATCGATTCTTTCCGGAATCTGTGAAGCGGCAAAAAGCTTTAGAATTTACTACGTAATATAAGGCAGCATGACAGTGGAACAGTACGCAGCGAGATTTATGGAATTGGCAAGATTTGCCTCGCATTTGGTAGCTACTGAAAAGATGAGAGCCCAGAAGTTTCAGGAAGGACTACAACCACGAATTCGTATGCAGGTGGCATGTTTGCACATTGAGAACTTTCAAGAACTGGTGAATATAGCAGCCATAGCAGAAGCTGAACAGAGGAGTGTTATAGCGCAAACTCAAGCATATGGAAAAAGAAGATTTCAATTTCTGGGGGAAAAGATGCTAGGAGGAAACCAAATTTTAGATCCATGGATAGAGGAAAAGGAATAGCAATTAATCCAAACGTGCCGATTTTATTTCCTCAATGTGCAAAATGTGGGCTTCGACACCAGGGAGAATGTCGAGTGGATACTAAAGTTTGTTTTAGATGCGGCCGGCCTGGACATTTGATCAAGGATTGCCCTCAGAATACCTTTCAAGGAGTAGCTCTACCTGGAGGAAAAGCAAAAACTCCCACGAAAGCTAAAGTTTATGCTATCAAGCCTGGAGAAGTAGACATGGAGGCAGACGAGACTATAGATGCTAATGTTATTACTGGTAAATTTCTAAGTCCCATCTTTTAGTTAATGAATGGATTCTTTGGGAGTGGTAATAATAATAATAGTAGAATAAAATTTTCTTTAGGTAAGGTTAAGCTGAAGCAATGCATGGTCTATGCTTTGTTTGATTCGGGAGCGACAAGATCTTTTATTTCATATAATTGTGTCCAAAGGTGTGACTTAGAAACAGAATTCTTGGCCCAAAAGGTTATGGTAGTCATGCCCAATGGAAAGGTAGCAGAATGCCACCGGATGGTAAGAAGTTGTCCCTTGGAAATTGGAGGTTCACAGCTAATCGCTGACCTGATACTATTCCATTTGATGGAATTTGATTTAGTTTTAGGTATGGATTGGTTGGCCAAGTATTATGCTAAACTTGACTGTCGCAAAAAGGAAATAGTTTTTGGCTTACCCATGGAGGAGAAATTTTGTTACAAGGGGAAAATATTAAAGGCAGTTTCCTCCATAGTAACTGCTAAGCGAATAAAGGAAAGTATTAACAAAGAGACAAATGGCTATTGGGTAATTATGTTAAATTCCTCATAATTTGTTAAGAGTATTCAAGGAATTCCTGTTGTGGAAGACTTTCCTCAAGTCTTTTCTGAGGATCTGCCGGGACTGCCTCCTGATCGAGAAACAGAATTTGTTATTGAATTGGAACCAGCCACAACTCGAGTTCATAAGGCTCCGTATAGAATGACACCAGTGGAATTAGAAGAATTGAAAGCTCAGATTGAGGAACTTTTAAGGAAATGATTTATCAGGCTCAGTTCATCCCCATGGGGAGCACCAGTACTATTTGTGAAAAAGAAAGACGGGACAATGCGGATGTGCATAGACTACCAAGAATTGAATAAGGTCACAATTAAGAATAAATATCCGTTGCCACGGATAGATGACCTTTTGGATCAATTAAGAGGAGCAACTATATTTTCAAAAATAGACCTTCGGTCTGGCTATCATCAGTTGAAGATCAGGGAGCAAGACGTACATAAGACTGCTTTCCGAACTCGATATGGGCACTTTGAATTTTTGGTTATACCATTCGGAGTGACGAATGCACCAGCGGTATTCATGGACTTGATGAACCGGATATTTAGACCATATTTAGACAAGTTTGTGGTGGTTTTTGTTGATGATATTTTGATTTACTCTCAGACTGACGAGGATCATAAAGAACATTTAAAAGTAGTAATGGAGATTTTGCAGAAACATCAACTGTACGCCAAACTTAGTAAGTGTGAATTTTGGCTACGAGAAGTTAAATTTTTGGGTCATGTTATCTCAAGTGAAGGAGTTTCCGTAAACCCAGCAAAGGTAGAAGCAGTGATAGAATAGCAGCAACCAACCAATGCACATAAAATACGAAGCTTCTTGGGATTAGCTGGATATTATAGAAGATTTGTGGAAGGATTTTCCAAACTGTCTGCACCTCTGACAGCATTGATCAGGAAGAATGCTAAGTACGTTTGGAGTGAACAATGTGAAAGGAGTTTTCAAGAGCTAAAGAAGAGATTGACTACAGCACTAATTTTAGCCTTGCCAGAACCTCATAAACCTTACGTGATATATAGTGATGCCTCAAAAATGGGATTGGGGTGTGTATTAATGCAAGAAGGAATAGTAGTCGCGTATGCATCCTGACAGCTTAAGGACCATGAACAGAACCATCCCACACAACTTGGAGTTAGCAGCTGTAGTGTTTGCTCTAAAGATTTGGAGGCATTACTTATATGGAGAAAGATGTGAAATATTTATGGACCATAAGAGTCTCAAGTATCTTTTTAGTCAGAAAACCTTGAATATGAGACAAAGAAGGTGGATAGAGACTATAAGTGATTTCCAGTGCGAAATCAAATATCACCCTGGAAAGGCTAATGTGGTAGTTGATGCCTTGAGTAGGAAAGTTCAAACGGAAGAATTATTAGTGTTGGCAGTAATGCAAGAAATTCTGGTAGACAGATTATCACAGGACCTCAAGCTAATGGAGATTCAAGAAATTGTTCCTTTAACGGACAAGGAAATTAAGGAAGAACAACAAAAGGATGCTAAGCTGGAGAAGATGAAATAGCAAATACTGGAAGGAAAAGGGTCTTCGCACTTTATGATTTCAGGCGATGTGATGCTATACTTTGGGAGAAAGAAAATCATTCCGGATACCCCATAATTGAAAGAAAGGTTGATGAAAGAAGCTCATGGTACACCATATACTGCTCATACTGGAAGTACTAAGATGTATCAAGATTTAAAAGAAAAGTTTTGGTAGGAAGGAATGAAGAAGAATATCGCGACCTTTGTAGCCAAGTGTCCAATGTGTCAGTTAGTAAAAGTTGAACACCACAGACCAGTCGGAAAGTTGCAACCTCTACCAATTCCCGAATGGAAATGGGAGGATCTATCTATAGATTTTGTGGTAGGATTTCCAAGAACATCTGCGGGAAAAAATTCGATTTGGATAATAGTAGATCGGTTGACGAAGAGTGCTCACTTTTTACCTATCTCCAACACGGATTCTATGGAAAGGTTGGCAAAAATTTATGTGAAGGAAATAGTTCGTTTGCATGGAGTATTCAAGACTATAGTATCAGACAGAGATCCTAAATTTACGTCTCAATTTTGGCAAAGTTTACAGAAGATGATGGGTACCAATTTAAATTTTAGCAGCGCATACCATCCTCAAACGGACGGACACACAGAAAGAACTATTCAGACTTTGGAGGATATGTTGCGAGCCTGTGTATTGGATTTTGACAAAGATTGGGAAAGTCTGCTACCATTAATTGAATTTGCCTATAATAACATTTTCCAAGCTACTATACAAATGGCGTCATATGAAGCACTTTATGGGAGGAAATGTAGGTCTCCTATTTATTGGGATGAAGTGGGTGAAAGTAGCGTTTTGGGACCCGAGTATTTACAAGAAGTCAAATAGCAAATTACAAGGATTAGAAATCAAATAAAGACGGCGTAAAGTAGACAAAAGAGTTATGCAGATAATCGTAGAAGGGCTTTAGATTTTATGGTGGAGACTGGGTGTACTTGAAGATTTCGCCTCTGAAGGGAGTTATACGATTTGGTAAGAAAGGGAAGTTGAGTCCTCGTTATATCGGACCTTATGAAATTCTGGAAAAAGTAGGTCCAGTGGCTTACCGCCTAGCCCTACCTGATAATTTGCAAGGAGTTCATAACGTCTTCCATGTATCTTCTCTGAAAAAGTGTTTGAATGATCAGCTAGTGGCAGTAATTGATCCGCATCCTATTAATTTGCGTCCCAATTTAACTTATGAAGAGTGGCCTGTATGAATTGAAGATCAGAAAGAACAGACCCTTCGGAATCGTACCATAGTGTAGTAAAAGTACTCTGGAACAATCCTGTTTTTCAGGAAGCCACCTGGGAAGGTGAGGATGTAATGAGAATTAATTATCCCCACTTGTTTAAAACGTAGTTGTAATAATATACGTCATAAATTGAATCAGCTATATGACATTTGTGTGATATTTGTATTTTCTTTTATGTTAATATTCATTAATATTTGACCTTACACAGGATTATGGCTCTAAAAAGAAATGCATGTATGTCAGTCACCCCTGTAGATCAGTTAAGGAAAAGATCTGAAAGAATTAGAGAGAGATTTCATAGGGAAAAACTAAAGCAATGGAAAGCTGAGAGATTGAGCTGGTTAAATAAAAGTGAGAGACATAGAACCCATATTATGGACATAGACGAAAAGGGTAACCCTGTAAGTAGAACAGCGTTACCAGGTGAGTAAAGACAACCCGCTCGAAAATAGTTAAAAGCAGAAAAAAGATTTTTGAGAAGAGAGGATAAAGGAAAATCTGTCATAGTAGAGTCATCTGATAGATCTGAAGATTGGAAACGTCAATGTGAAGAGGGACCCATAATAGAAGAGACAGAGGCAGAGAGATTACGTGCATTGCAAGAAATGAGTGTGAATATGTATTATAATTCAGATGTATACATGATATTTTACTACTCTCAAGATTCGCTGCTTAATGAGGAAAGAGTACCTACCTCTTCAGAAGAATCTACTGCTGCTAGCAACCGAGGTATAGATTCCTTAAACCCTTAATTATTTATATCTTAGCGATTTCGTGGATGAAATCCTTTTTAAGGGGGGGAAGATGTAATAGCCCAAATTTTCTAAGGTAAATTATTTTATGGAAATTACTTTAAGAAAATTTATTTGATGTATTTATTTTCTAGGAAAAATAGAGTGGGAGATTTAATTGAGGAATATGAGATAACACTTGGTATTGGGAGTTATGCATTCTCGGATTAATCTGTCGAGTTTTAGTGAAATAGGCATAAGTTATTCATATGAGGTCCAAATCAGGTGATTCCAATTGGTACATAACTTTGAGAGATAGATCTAAAACTTATGTGTTTTAAGTTTTCCGAGATTCAGAAGGGATCAATAACGTACTTGGGAAGCAAGTGGGCAGTTTTGGAATGGGCTTAAATGGAACTTGAGTTGGATGAAGTGAACTAATTTGAGGCACGTAACTAATTAGGCAATTGGTTTTGAGATTTTCTGGGATTAGGACATGTGTAGGGATAGTTGGAAATGGATGAAAAGTTGATTTGGAAGCTATTTAGTTAGTTAGTGTGATGGAAACACAAGGAGAGCCAAAATCTAGTTGATAGGTGACTAAGTGGGTCAGATTTG